>PVJX010009447.1:36137-61081 GCA_004027295.1 Dolichotis patagonum
TCTTCCAATCTATTCCATTGATCTTCAGGTCTGTTTTTATTCCAGTACCATGTTGATTTTATTACTGTAGCTTTGTAGTATAATTTCAAGTCAGGGATTGTGATGCCTCCTGCCTTGCCTTTGCTGCTTAGAATTGCCTTTGCTATTCTAGGTCTCTTCTGGTTCCAGATGAATTTTAGGAGTGATTTCTCTAGATCTACGAGGTATGTTTGTGGTATTTTGATTGGGATTGCACTGAATTTGTATAGTAATTTTGGGAAAATGGCCATTTTCACAATGTTTGTTCTTCCTATTCATGAAGAAGGGATGTGTTTCCATTATCTGAGGTCCTCTTCGATTTCCTTTTTCAGGGTAATACACTTTTCCTTGTATAGTTCTTTTACTTTTTTCATGAGATTAATTCCTAAGTATTTCATTTTTTGGATGCTAGTGTGAAGGGTGTGGCTTCTCATTTCTTTCTCAGTATTTTTGTTGTTATTGTATAGGAATGCTATTGATTTTTGAGTATTGACTTTGTATCCAGCTACATTGCTGAATTTATTTATTATATCTAGGAGCTTTTCAATGGAGTTTGTGGGTCTTCTATGTAAAGTATCATGTCATCTGCAAATAATGATAATTTAACTTCCTCTTTTCCTACCTTTACTCTTTTTATTTCTCTCTCCTGTCTAATTGCTCTGGCTAGTATTTCCAGTACTATGTTGAATATGAGCAGTGATAGGGGATATCCTTGTCTTGTACCTGATTTTAAGGTAAAGTCTTTCAGTTTTTGACCATTTAATATGATGCTGGGTATAGGTTTGTCATAGATGGCCTTTATCATATTGAGGTAAAGACCATCTATTCCAATTCTCTGTAAGGTTTTTATCATGTATGAGTGTTGGACCTTATCAAAAGCTTTTTCTGCATCTATAGAGATGATCATGTGGTTCTTACTTTTGGCTTTATTGATATAGTTAATTACATTTATTTATTTATTTATGTTGAAACATCCTTGCATTGCTGGGATGAATCCCACTTGGTCGGGGTGTATAATCTTCCTGATGATTTGCTGTATCCTGTTTGCTAATATTTTATTGAGAATTTTTGCATCTATTTTCTTTAGGGAGATTTGGCCTATAGTTCTCTTTTATAGTTGGGTCTTTCTCTGGTTTTGGTACTAGAGTAATATTTGTTTCCAGGAATGACTTAGAAAGTATTGCTTCCCTTTCAATTTCACTGAAGAGTTTGAGGAGTGTCAGAATTAATCTTTGTATTTCTTGTAGAATTCTGCAGTGAATCCATTCTGGGCTCTTCTTTGTTGGCAAGGAATTAATTACATTTTCAATTTCAGTAATAGAAATTGGGTTATTCAGCAGTTTTACATGTTCCTGATCCAGCTTCGGTAGTTCATATGTATCTAGGAATCTGTCTATTTATTCAGTGTTATCAAACCTATGAGAGTAGAGGTTTTCGAAATAGGTGTTGATGACCTTCTGTACTTCCACTGAGTCTGTAGTAATTTCACCTTTTTCATTCCTTATTGCATGAATTTGAGTTTTTTCTTTCCTTTTCTTAAAAATAAGGTTGGCTAGGGGCTTATCAGTTTTATTTACTCTTCTGAAGAACCAACTCTTTGATTCATTGATTCTTTGAATTGTTTTCTTAGACTTTATTGCATTAATTTCTGCTCTGATCTTTATAATTTCATACCTTCTTTTGGCTTTGGGCTTGGCTTGCTCTTCTTTTTCTACATGTTTGAGTTGTAGCATCAGGTTGTTTTTTTGTGTTCATTCTGTCTTCCTGATGTGGGAACTCATTGCAATAAATTTTCCTCTGAGGACTGCTTTCATTGCATCCCACAAATTCCGGTATGTTGTGTTTGTATTTTCATTTGCTTGTAGATATTGTTTAATTTCTTCTTTAATTTCCTCTGTGACCCACTGATTGCTCAAGAGTGAATTACTCAGTTTCCATGTGTTTGTGAGGTTTTTACAGCTGCTTTTATCATTAATTTCTAGTTTCATGGTACTAAAATCCGATAACATGCAGGAGATAATTTCAATTCTTTTGCATTTACTTAAATATGTTCTGTGGGCTAGTATATGGTCTATTTTAGAGAATGTCCCATGTACTGCTGAGAAGAATGTATATTCTGATGTTGTTGGATGGAACACTCTGTATATGTCTATCAAGTCCATTTGTTCACAGGTGTGATTCAGTTCTGTTATGTCTTTGTTGATTTTCTGTCTAGTTGATCTGTCCCTTTGTGTCAATGGTGTGTTAAAGTCTCCTGTTATAATTGTGTTACTGCTTATTTGATTTTTCATTTCTGTTAATATTTGCTTTGTATATAGATGAGTGCTCTGGAATTTGGTGCATATATATTTCAGATTGTTATCTCTTCCCCTTGAAGTTTTCCCCTAGCTAGTATACAGTGACCTTCTTTATCTCTTTTGATCATTCTTGGTTTGAAATTCACATTGTTGGCAAACAAAATAGCTACCCCTGCTTTTTGGGGGGTCCCTGTTGCATGAAGTATTGCTTTCCATCCTTTGACTTTTAGTCTATGAGTGTCCTTTTGGGTTAGATGGGTTTCTTGTAGACAGCGTGTGGTTGGATGTTGTTTCTTGATCCATTCTGCCAGTCTATTTCTTTTAATTGGTGAATTGAGGCCATTTACATTAATGGTTATAACTGTTATACATTGGTTTATTGTTGACATGTTATCTTTCTGCTGTTGTGTCTTTAGCTTTCCATTCTGTTTAATTGTCTGCCTTGCTTGGTTGTTTTATCCCATGCGTATCTAGAATGTCTTTCACTATTCTTGTAGGGTTGGTTTGGTGTTCATGAAGTTCTTCAGCTGTTCTTTGCCATGGAAGTATCTTATTTCTCCATCCATTTTGAAGGACAGTTTGCAGGGTATGTCAGTCTGAGTAGGAAGTGGTTTTTCTTTAGGATCTGAAATACTTCACTCCATGCTCTTCTTGACTTCATTGTTTGTGTTGAGAAGTCTGCTGTGATTCTGATAGGTTTTCTTTTATAGGTGATCTGTCTTTTCTCTCTAACAGCTTTTAGTATTCTGTTCTTATTGTGGATTTCTGGGATGATGATTATTATGTGTCTGGGTGTAGTTTTATTTTGGTTATGGCTATTTGGAGTTCTATATGCTTCACTTATCCAAATGTCAGTTTCCATTCTCATGTTTGGGAAGTTTTCAGCTATTACTTCTGTAAATATCCTCTTGATATCATTTGGGCTGTCTCCTTCTTTTTCACTTATCCCTATTAATCTTATGCTATTTTTCATTGCATCATCTTGCAGCTGTTGAATTGTTATTTCCTGATTCTTTGTTATTTTTAAAAGATCTTTCCATTTCTGTTCACTAGCTGTGATCTTATCTTTGAGGTCTATAATTCTATCTTCACTTTTGTTGAGGGTGTTTTTACAGCTTTCAGTAGCATGTTTAATTTCCTGTATATCTCTCTTAATCTGTTTTATGTATTCTGTTTGTTTCTTATAGTGTTCATTCAGGGATTCTATCTGTTTGCTTTGTTCCTCTAATGGTTTAGCTCTGTCTTCACTAGATGTGTTCACTATTTCTTTCACTACTTTTAACATTTCTTCTTTTACCTGGGCAATTATTACTGATTTGAATTTCTCCATAGCTTCCCCTAGTTGCTTCTTTATTTCAGGTGATATTTCACTCATTTCAGGTGTATGTCTTCTATTTTCTTCTATGTACATGGCTCCTAGGCTGCTTTGGATGAGCTGGAGATTTGAGCCTGCCTTTTGGTCTTTCCTTTTGTCATTTTTCTTTATTTCCTTGCTTTGGGTGGTGTTCCAAAGCTTCCTCTGGGTCTGTGGAGAATCACCTGTTGCACCATAGGCTCCTGGAGCAGTCTCAGCACCCCTGCAGGCACTTGGCTTCTTACATTGAGAGGTGGAAGCTGGGCCTGGAGAATTGGGGCCAGCAGAACCCCCAGGGCACAATCCCCTGTCATAGGGGAGTGGATATGAACTCAACCACTGACAGTGCTGGTTTTAAGCTCTCCCCAGGCCAGTCCAAATGAGCCCAGAGTCTTCGGGTGTGGTCTCTGCCTCATGAACTGAAATAAGACTGCTGGGCTTCATGAACTGAGGCCCTGGAATCTGCTGGGCCCAGTGCAGCATCCCTGGTAGTTCCCCATAAACTCAAACACAGGGAGCATAGGTCTCCAACTCTTTCTGTGGCACCAGGACTCACCTCTGGCAATCCCCACTCCCTTGCAGGCCCTTGGCTCCCTAATTTAGAGGCAGAAGCTCAGTGTGGAGAACTGGGGCTGGCAGCAAGTCAGGGGCACAATCCCCTGTCCTAGGGGTGTGGATATGAACTCAACTGCTGGCAGTGCTGGTCTTAAGCTCTCCCCAGGCTAGCCCAAATGAGCCCAGAGTCCTCATGCATGGTGTCTGCCTCCTGAAATGAAAGAAGCTGCTGGGTGTGGTGGACTGAGGCCCTGGAATCTGCTGGGCCCAGTCCAGTTTCCCAGTTGCTCCACAAAAATTCAGATGTCGGGAGCGTAGGTCTCCAACTCTCCCCTGGGCCCGGGACCCATGTCAGGATATCCCAACTCCCCTGCAAGCTCGGGGGTCATTTAATTCAAAAAGTGAGACTTTTAACAGTTCTACTCAATGATCTAATGAAAAGAGTAATATGGTCATCCGGATATCTTACAGATTTAAACATATATGCAGTTATATTCTTTAGAGCACATTCTTTTCCTCTCTGTTTTACAGCAGCAATTACACATTGTGGGCATTATTAATCTTACATTTCTTATTACTTTTTATACTAGAGACACAATGTGATATTTATAAACATGATTCTTGTTTATTTCACTGAAGATAGTCTCAAGTTGTATCCATTTCTCTATGAAGGCCTCAAGACCATCCTTCTTCATAGCTGAGTAATATTCCATTGTATACAAATACCACCTCTTTTTCATCCACTCTGCAGTTGATGGGCATCTTGATTGTTTCCAAGATTTAGCTATTACAAATGGTGCTGCTATGATCATGGGTGAACATATATCACTGTGATATGACCCTTTTTGTTTTTCTGGGAAAGTACCCAGGAGGGGAATAGCTGGGTTGAATGGAGATTATAATCCTAGTCTTCTGTGAATTCTGTATACTGATTTCCATAGTGGTTGCACCAGTCTATACTCGACCAAGAGTGGAACAGTGTTCCTTTTTCCCCACAGCCTCACCAACATTTCTTATCAGTTGATTTCTTCATGGCAACTATTCTTTCTGGAGAGAGATGAAATCTCAGTGCTGTTTTAATTTGCATTTCTTGAATGACCAGTGATGGTGAACATTTCTTCATGTGTTTATTTGCCAATTGTATATCTTTGTCAGAGAACTGTGTGTTCATCCCAGATGCCCATTTTTGGAGAGGGTCTTTGAATTTGGGGGAGTTGATGTTTTTCAATTGTTTATATGTTCTTGATATAAATCCTTTTTCTGAGGGGTTGCTGGCAAAAATTCTTTCCCATTTTGTGGGTTTTCTTTTCACTCTGATGGTGATTTCTTTTGAAGTGCAGAAACTCTTCTATAATATGAGATCCCAGTTGTTGATTCTCTAAAATGTTTCCTGTGCAATTTGTGTTTTCTTCATAAATTGTCTGCCTACCCCTATGTCTCCAAGACTTCTACCTACCTTGTACACCAGTAGTGTTTCTGTTTTAATGTTTAGGTCTTTGATTCATTTAGACTTTAGTTTTGTGCATGGTGATAGGCATGGATCTAGTTTCAGTCTTCTGCATGTGGAGAGCCAATTTTTCCAACACCATTTATTAAAGAGGCTATCCTTCTTCCAGGGAAGATGTTTAGCTCCTTTGTCAAATATCAGGTGGCTGAGTGTCTTTGTACTTATACTTGCATCTTCTAATCTGTTTCATTGATCTTCAGGTCTATTTCTTTGCCAGTACCATGATGATTTTATTACTGAGGCTTTGTAGTACAGTGTCAAGTCAGGAATTGAGATGCCTCCTGCCTTGACTTTATTGCCCCAAATTGTCTTTGCTATTCTAGGTTTCTTCTGGTTCCAAATGAATTTCAGGTGTGTTTTCTCTAGATCTGTGAGGAATGTCAATGGCATTTTGATTGAGTGCATTAAATCTCTATAACAGTTTTGGGAGTATGACCATTTTCACAATGTTGGTTCTTCCTAGCCACGAGCAAGGAACATCCTTCCATTTTCTAATATCCTCTGCAATCTCCTTTTTTAGCGTAGTGTAATTTTCAGCATATAGGTCTTTTACACACTTGGTTAGATGGATCCCTAAATATTTCTTTTTTTTAGATGTTATTGTGAAGAGCGCTAGTTCCATAATTTCTCTCTCAGTGAGTTTCTTGTTTGTGTACAGGAATGCTATTGATTTTTGAGCATTGACTTTGTATCCAGCTACACTGCAGAATTTGTTAATTACCTCCAGTAGTCTTTTAATGGAGTTTTTGGGGTCTTCTATACAGAGTATCATGTCATCTGCAAATAGTGATAATTTAACTTCTTCTTTTCCTATCTTTATTCCTTTTATTTCTCTTTTTGTCTGATTGCCCTGGCTAGTGTTTCCAGAACTGTATTGAAAAGGAATGGTGATAGTGGACATCCTTGTCTTGTTCCTGATTTTAAAGTGAAAGCTTTCAGTTTTTGTTCTTTGAGTACAATATTGGCTGTTGCTTTGTCATAAATGGCCTTTATAATGTTGAGGTGGACACTGTGTAATCCGAGTTTCTGAAGGGTTTTTGTCATCAACATGTGCTGGACTTTATCAAAAGCTTTTTCTGCATCTATTGAGATGACCATGTGGTTTTTGTTTCTGGCTCTATTGATGTGGTGTATCATGTTTATTGATTTGCATATGTTAAACCATCCCTGCATTCTGGAATGACCCCAGTTGATCATCATGTGTAATCTGCTTGATGATTTGCTGCATTCTATTTGCCAGTATTTTATTGAGAATCTTTGCATCAATGCTCATTAGTGAGATTGGCCTATAGTTCTAATTTTTGGTTGGGTCTTTCTCTGGTTTGTTATGAAAGTAATACTTGCCTCCAGGAAAGATTTAGGGAGGATTGCTTTCTTTTCAATTTTATTGAAGATTTTAAGGAGTATTGCCATCAACTCTTCTCTAAATTTCTTGTAGAATTCAGCTGTGAATCCATCAGGACTTGGGCTTTTGTTTTTGTTGATTTTTTTTTTTTTACATTTTCAATTTCAATAGCTGATACTGGGTTATTCAAAATTGCTCTATTTTCTTTGTTGAGCTTTGGTAGTTCATATATTTCTAGAAATCTGTCCATTTCCTCTGTGTTTCCACTCTATGTGAGTAGAGATTTTCAAAGTAGGTATTGATGATCTTTTTAATTTCCATGGAATCTGTAGTCACTTCCCCCTTTTAGTCTTTATTGTGTGAATTTGGGTTTTTTTCTTTCTTTTTTCTTTATCAAATTAGTCAGAGTTTTGCTATTTTTGTTTATTATCTCAGAAAACTAGCTTTTTGATACATTAATTCTTTTATACCTCTTCTTTTAGGATACCAAATTGAAAGTTTTTTCTATGGACTCAGTCATGTAATTGACAGTTCGACTACATTTTCAGTACTTTTATTTATTTTATTTTTTAAAATTTTACTCATTTATTTTTATTAGTACATGTTTGCTGTATAATATAATTACATTTATCTTGGGGACTTGGTACACAGTACATCTTAATGAAACAAAATTTTTTCCCTACGCCTCCTATCCCTGCTTGCTCTTGACAACTCTTTGTCCCTTACAGTTTGGAAAAGCTCTATTTCCATTTTTCCTCTCCAATGCCTTTTTTCTCAGTCCATGTTCCCTCCTTTCATTTCTTCCTCCCCATCTGTTGTTTCTCTTGTTTGTGGAAATGTGAAATAGTAAAACAATTGCAGAAATCAGTATGGAGGTTCTTCAAAAACTAAAAACAGAAATTTCATTTGACTCAGCTCTTCACCTTCTAGGATTTTTTCCAAGAGTCTTAAAGTCATTTCCCTTTATAGTGATACATGCATATCTATTTTATATCTATTTTATACATGCATAGCAGATTTATAATAGTTAAACATTGGAAACTGTCTACATGCACAAAAACCGATAAATGGATGAAGAAAATGCATTACTTATACTTAATGGAGTGCTACTATGCCATAAAGAATGATAAACTTATAACATTAGTAGGTAAATGGTTGCATCTTGAGACCATACTATTAAGTGAAATAAATAAGACATATAAGCTTAGATATTGCATGGTTCCCCTCATATAGAGAAACCAAGATATAAGTGAAGAGCAAAATAAAGGATAGATGGAAAGATGTAGGAAGATCCATATTATTTCTTCCTCATTCTGGCTCTCACCAACATTTTAGTACCCAAATTTTAGAGAAGCCATTTGATTTTTGTTACCTCTTATTTCTTTCTCATTTGAACTCTTCTGATTTATTTCTAGGATACCTAACCCTAGAACTTTAACATGTAAAATTTTCAGTCACTTATTTAATGTTTTTTCAGTGTCACACTGCAAAATACAAATACTGAGACTAACAATAAAGGCTCTTGAAATCCATTTTTGGGTTTCACTTGGAATATTGTATCTTCATAATTTGTAGCATGTCTAATTCTGATTCAAATCTCACAACCTGGATGGGTATGGTGCTGCATGCCTGTAATCTTAGCTCTTGAATTCCAAGACAGAAGTAGCTCAGTTCAGACTGGACTATGTAGCAAAGCTAGCCTAGGTGGTAAAGTGAGATGTTGTCTCAAAATGCCCAAAAATATCCCACAACCTGAACAGATTCTATATGCTAAAAGATTAAAACATATGCATATTATATATTACTAATCATAGTAAGAAATGTCTCTTTGTATTACATTTTTCTATGATAAAGCTGAACTTTTTTTAAGAAATTTTTTAAATTTTCTTTTTTTTTTTTTTTTTTGGTACTGGGAATTGAACTCAGGGCCTTGTGCTTGCCAGTCAGGTGCTGCACTGATGAGCTACATCCCTGGCCCTAAACTTATTTTCTTATACATTATATTTTTAAAAGCTTTTTATATACTTTTCTATGATGTTTATGAAAACACTGCAGTCTCTTTTGGATAATTATTATAACATTAAAAACTGATAAGTATCCTTAGTTTCTAAATACAATCCAAAGGATAGCTTTGTGGTACATGAAATTCCTTACTAATTAATATGAGCTCTCAAATCATAAACTTGAAGATAAGGAATCAATCTCATACGTGACATACAAAATATTAATGTAATTTCCAGACCTGAATTCTTTTCTCTTATGGTAAAAGACTAAGATGAACAGAACAGTTGAGAAAATGGAGTTTAATAATTTATTTATATTATATAAACAATGCCAAAGTCAACACTCAAGTGTAACTATGCAGGCATTTTTCTTTTAACTACAAATTTCCACATAATGTAAGTCATTGGTAACTTCACTTTTCTGAAGAAGAAAAGGAAAAATAGAAGTACTCTACAGTGTAAATAAATTAGCAGTTTTTATACCACTGCCTCTATTCAGAGTAAAATACATAAACAGCCTCAGCTGAAGACAATTATGTTTGAATGCATTATACAGAAGATTTGATAGACATTAGCACTCACAATTAAGTTCAAAGCTTGCACTTAATTTTTCTAAACCTCAGTTTTCTCTTCTATAAATAACAAATATTTTAATAATTTTAAGGATTTTTTTGGTAAGGATGAATGAAATAAGAAAAACTAGGTACTTAGAACCATATGTAAGTGATACATGGTACATACTAATCCTATAACTGTAACAGCAAGAGTTGTGGCAGTTGTGAAAATTCAGAATTTTTTTGCTAGCCTTCTTTCTTTATCTATAGAAAAACAATCAAGTGAGGACAAGCAAAGAAATTATACCTATTTTATGAGACTAGTGGCACTTAATTTCATGTTCTAATCCTTTAGCATTCTGGAGTAGAAAAAGAGCAAGGTTGGTTTGATGACTTCATTCATATAGTCCATGGTGCTCAAAGGGATCAATTCTCCAAAGGCATATGTCCATTCCTGAAGCCTTGGTTCCTTTTCACACTTCACTCATGTCCAGCATTTGCCAGCTTCCAGTATTTGTAATTGTATCATCTAGGATGGAAGAAAGAGCAAGCTTTACATCCATACTCCCCTTTAGAAGTTCACAGTATCTTTGTGAACCATAATGATGTTGACCTTATCAATCACAGGGTTAGTGTATGCGGTACATTTACAACAGTTAGACACTAACGTTAGCAACAATAATACATGCAAACCCTACTCAGATTCTATGCAAATTGTATGTTTCATCTAGTCTGTAAAATAATCTTATATCTCTTCCCTCGTACAATTAAATTAATATTTCTGTTAATTAGTATTGATTTTTACTTATGTTCTTTCCATTATTTATATATATTATTGAGATTATATATATATTATTGAGTATATATATATACTGACAAACTACGATGTCAGAAGAATGAGGATCAGAATTGATTTACTATAAATACTTTAACAGCCATATATAATGCAGTCAATTATTAGTTTCTCAACAAGACAATATGAAGAAAAAGTTTAATCTTTCTAGAATTTGATTAGTAAATTTCTTCTATTATGGATCATAATTTTAATATCATAAATAAGACACTGAGAATAAGTGAAGGACCACAAAGATATCTCTGAGCTATTTTTTAGTGTTTGGAATTTATTTCTATTACTGTGGTCAATTCCTTATTAATACTATTAAAATTAAAATTTATTTTGCCTGCAAGTATTTAATCATTATAATATTATTTGTTGATAATGCTAACCTTTGTTAAATAGTATTTTTGTACCTTTGCCCAAATTTTTTTCCATAATAATAGGAACTTATTTTTTAACTCTATTGTGTTTCATCTATTTGTGAACCTTAGTGCTAAGGCTACAGTGCATCAGTTCTTTTACAAGTTTTTGGGCTTTGTTATAAAATGAAATCGAGTAACATGAAAATGGTTTAACTTTTTTCCCTATAATTGGTTAGGCAGATCCAGAGAAGCTAGCAGTCAATGGCTAATTATTCCCCATTTTTGAGGAAAGAATGGTGTATGTACTCTACACAATGATCCATGAAGATCGAGGTTTCTAATCCAGCTAGTGGGAACACATAAGTACCTTTTGTATTCCAATATGAGTGTTGATCTCTGTTGATTTTATCTTTTTAGGTAGTTTTTGCTGGTGTGGATAGTTTAATTACACAGATTTCCTCATTAGTGCTCACGGAATCCTCTAGATGGACCCTTCCCAGACTCCAGAGTTCTTTCTCTGTTACTGTCTCTCCTCTCTGGAACTATTTCCTGTGAAATATAGTTGGCTTGTTATCTTAAAATGTTTGTCTTACTTGTTTTTTAATTCTCAGATATCAGTATTCTTCATTGTCAGATGTATAGTATCACAGAAATCCTTTTACACAATTCTGTTCATTTTTCATTAACACAGATAATAGTTCAAGTCTGGTCTCTTATATTGAAGTGGAAGTCTTAGGTAGCCTTTCAATTGGAAAATATAGTACAGTCTGATTATTAGTTAAAAATAATAAAAATGCACATTGTTATCACCTCATATGAAATTTATTCACTACTGGAAAATAGCAGGGATCTTGCTTATTAAAGAAATGAGGGAAAATGAATATTTCTAAGAAACCTTGAAAAATATTACAGTTTCATATCCTTGGCCTAAAAGAAACAAGGGTGGAGCAAATGAGAATTGGGCAACTGTTTAATGATGAAAATCATAATATATTTCGCCTGTTTTTCCTTTTTGTCTGGTTTTCATGCTAATCTGAACTTGCATGAGACTCTAAATCCACTTAGAATACCGAGGTTCTCCTCCTTTTGATTCCTGATCTGGATGGGAAATAAGGGAGGTGGATATGGTAAAGATGAGTTCAAATGATGAAAAAAGATGTAGCTCTGTTTAGAGTGCTGGAATCTGTGAACAATTTTGCAAAATTATTTATAAAATTAGGTTAAAATTATTTTATATTGAGGAATATTTTAATTCTAATAAGACTAATATACTTTGGAGTGAAGAGTTGGTTTCCTGACACTGCCTTGGTGGAAGTGAAAGTACTGTGACTATCTGACATTTGGGAGCAGAGTGCCATAAATGGTCCAATAAGGGTGTTATCAACAGGTTAGTAATCTATAAGCAATCACTGAAGACCATTTTAAATTGCTCTATTTCTAAGGTAAAATTGTGCTGTGGCCATAAAATAAACAGGGTTGCTTGTGAGGAGGCTATTATTATGTCTCTTTTATCTTGCAAAGTGTGTTTTGCCACAACTTATGTCTATTCCACATGTTTTTGTTCATCTTGGAGACACTTTAACTATGAATAAATACATAACATTTTCCTTTGAATTATCATTATTTACACTTTTTTTTACAGATCTTTTTCTTAGTACAAGTATATAGTACATAATGTTTACACTCCTTATGGGAAGTTAGAACATACACATTACACACCTTACTTTCTTTTTCATTCCCTTTCTTTTTCCTGTCTCCACTCCATCCGTCTCTTGAACCCCTTTCTTTTTACACATTTTTGTTTGTAACTTTAGGTTTTGGGCAAAATGGACCTTTGATCCCTATACTTGAAAATGTAAAAGTTTCAGTTTCAAATACCATGAGAATGGCAGAAAAAAAAAATGTTATCTTTTCAGTGATGGGGGAAGGACAGGGGAATGAGTGCCTCTAAATATCACCTAGCGCCTGGCCTGTCTGAAGACAGCCTGCTTCATGTGCTTCTATCCGAGGCTATTCCTTCTGCTGCTGAATCTGTGTTTTGAATTATTTTTCCTGTAGATGTGTTAGTTATTTTTTCCAAATTGAAACTTACTTTATTTTCCTTGCTCGGGCCCATTTTATTTTTCCAACATTTCCCATTTTTAGTATCATCTGCAGAATGCATTAAGACCTTGTTTACTCTCTTGCCGAGGTCTCCGAGACACAGCTTGGAGTTAGGCTGTGCGTTCGCTTTTCACCATGTTACCTTCATAACTGACACACGCCCACATAAGTCAGCATTTTAAGATTTCCTTATGAAATGTAATTTCTTAGGTTTTCCCATAGAACGAAACTGAAGTGGAAAATTGAAAACATAATAATAACAATATGCTTCATTTTTCTGCTTCGCAATAAAGTAATCCACAAACATTTTTTAATCATTATTCAGCACCTGTCCAGACTTTTGCTAAGGAACATGAGAGTCATAAAGAGGGGAAAACTTTGGCTATCTCCCTCAAGGAAACTATAACAATGTAGGAGAGGAAGTGTATGTGCACACTGACTTTCTGTCTTTCTCTCTCTGTATCTCTGTCTCTCTGTCTGTGTGTGTTTGCCTCTGTCTTTCTCTTTCTGTCTTTCTCTCTCTCTGTCTCTCTGTCTCTCTCTCTATCTCTTTCTCTCTCTCTCTCTCTTTGACATTGCATCGTGATACACAGATAACTGACTTGTGAGATGGGGGATGGAATTGACTGGAAGGTGGAAAATTATTCAAGTGATTGTAAAGCTCAGGAAAACTTTGACTAAGATAGAAAAACTTGTCTTCCAAACATTTAGTTATAAGTTCACACTGTCTTGCTCTAGGTATTTACTGAGAATCTACCTTATCAGAGGCTTTCCCAAGGGGAAAGGAGTAACTCAGATTATGCCATCACCAAAATTTTAGTTTACAAGAAACAAAGAATATTACAAAACTATGTGATGGGAATTTTCAAAACTTTTGTGCTGGGTTGTTTTCCTGCTACTAAAAATCAGAAAAGCAAGATGTGATCTTCATGGGTTTCAAAATATATAATTTATACATAATTAATATTTTAGTCATTTGTCTCGAGTCCTTAGCCTATACAAGGAATTGCTCTAGATATTATACAAACATTGAGAATTAGACTTGTACCCTGGGTTTAAGATTTTAGTCTAACATGGAGAAATAGACTAAAAAATACATAGCAGAAAGTGGAAAGCTATTACTAGTCTACATTTCAAAATTAGTCTAGAATACTATTCAAAAATATTTATATAAAGAGCCTTTTGTCAAAAATATTGGTAAGAAGTGAGGCCACATTGGAGATAAGGGAAGTCCTAGTACTAGTCCTAGCACTGCTCTGAGGAGGAGTGCAAAAGCAACAATGAAACATGTTTATTTCTCTATTGGAAACATTTGAATCATGGTTAATATTTGGAAAAATTTAATAGCAGCAGCAGTAACAGGACTGACAAATTCTAGATTCAGGTCTTACCCTACTGTACCAGCCTGTAGTTAACAATTTTAATTTGCAGAATTCCATTTAATCTTCCCAGTCTTTCATAAGATAGCTACCATTATCTTCCATACTTCAAATAAATAATTTGAGCCTTAGAAATTAATAAGGGCTATGTAGCCCAATAAGTAGGCAGGTAAGCATAAATTCAGTCTCAGGCATCTGTAAGACTAAGGTCACAATTTAAGAAGTAGGAAGTTTGGGACAACAAAGGGATCTGACTTTGCACATTGCCAAGTGGCTCTTAACTGGAAGTGCACATCAGAAATGCTTGTGGAGCTTCTGTATCTCCCTGAACTTTCGCATCATGCAGGCTCTTGGCTCAGGACTCCTCTGATTCAATGTGTGTCCCCATTTCACATTATAGAATGGCGCTTCTTAAGACTTGAGTAAAGATTTGTGGAATTGAATTAAAGTGGGAATAGGCATTCCTTAATAAATTTTTATTCAGTACTCACTCATTCACATAAACTGGTCATATCATAATAATTTCTGAGTATGGATCTCAGATGTTAGAATTTCTAGAGGATCCCAAATAACCCTACCAGTCAGCCAGGCTTGAACCAAATATCCTTAGATATTCCCCAGAGAAGAGGACAACAAGTATTCCAAAAGCAAGAACACAAAAATAATTATATTTTCATATACATAAGCTCAGAATTCATATATGACCCATAAGTAAATTCTATGAACTGAAACACGTACAAGGAAATAATAGGTTTCTTATTGCCATTAAGTTTTCATACAATAGGTATAATCTACAGCATTTCAGCAGATTGTGACCTTAGCCAACTTCTCCAAGATGTTGATGGACTACCTCTCAGTTGTCCCAAGCTTGGTTGACAGAATATTTTACATCAGGGTTCCAATTTCTTTTGGTCGTACAAATTGTTAACACTACTTTTTATTGAAGAAAGAGAATAACTACTCATAATGAATCTGAGCAACATGGAAGACCCAAAAGCACTTGAATGTCTGTAGGTTGGAGAAAAATTCTGTATTTTGGCATTCTGATTTAAGTGAATCCCGAACTCCTTGCCATGGGCATTTCATGGTTTTCAGTGCCTTTTTTTAGAGGCACACATCAGATTAGTTCAAAAGTATGAGAGATGATATATGGGAAAAATATCTGTGCTGAATATCATTAATGATCCATAAATAAAGTACAGTTTTCATTAGATACAGTGAGTCTCTATTTAGAATTCTGGAAAAAAAAATTCCTTCATTAATTGACAGGTAAATCAGAGGAGGTTTACCCAGATATATCCAGGAATGCATATCTAGGAAATAGGGAAGCATGCAGGAATCATTCCACATTTGAATTAGTAATTTTTAAGTTTTCTCCAATTCCTCCACTGAAAATTTGGCCTGGCGGCTCAGAAATCTCATGAATGGACTGAACTGGAGAATGGGGGACAATTACTAAAAAATATATCATGTTTATAGAAATATGTAAAATGTGAAATATATTTTCAAATCTGATATCGTTAAAATGATACATTTAATACATAAATCTGTTTTCATACAGGTCATAAATTTTCCTAACTATTGAAAATAAATTTAACATTTTAAAAGATGCCAATTAGCCTATTTCCATTAATTACAGGTTTTTAGATCCTAGGCCAATCTTCCTGCTTGACAACTGAAATAAGTTAATGAAGTGTTATTTTATACCAGCTAAATCTAATTACCTTACTGCTCTTCAAGTTTCATACCACAGACTTCAGGAGCAAAGACCAATGAAATGTCTATCCCACATTCCAGCAGGCAAAGAAGCAAGGAGTTTTTCTTGTGGCTGGTAAAGAGCATGTTTCTTAATAAGAAAATGATGGTTTGAACACTGCAATCATTTCCTTTTCTGCTTTGCCTGTGGCTTTCTACTATTATTTGACACACTGCCTTCACATCCTTTATGTATCTGACCTTTATCCTCATTCATATTAGAACGTTCATTTAACGTTCATCTAACTTCTTCCCTAAATAAATTTAGCTCTTTGTTTTCTATTTCTGATCAAAGTTATTGTTCAAAAGGAATAGAAAAAAGACTCAAGTAGATAAAATGAAATAAAAATTTCATTACAAGTGACACTAGCAAAATAAACATAGGTGATGATTGCGTACAATGTTATTCCAAAAATGGACAACCTAGAAGAAATAAATAAGTTTCTAGACACAAAAAATCTACTTAGGCAGAGTTATAAACAAAGAAAATATCTGAACAGATCAATAATTAAGGAGAAAATCGGTAAGTAATAGAGTTTTCCATCAAATCAAAGTCCAGGATCTGACAAATTCTTGCTGAATTCCATCAAATGATTAAAGAAGAATTAATATTTATTTTAAGAAAAATCACACATGAAATACTTTTAAACTTATTTTATACAATCATATTTACCCAGATATCAAAATCAAACAAGGATATTGCAAGAAAACTAAGCCACCATATCTGATGAGCATATATATAAACATTCTTAACAAAATACTAACAAACCAAATCTAAGAACATTCTAGATGGATCATTTACCATGACCAAGTGAGATTTATTACTGACATACAAGGATGGTTTAATATTTACAAATAGATGTGTGTGATACAACTATTAAAAGAATCATTACAAAGAGTAAAAGAGGAATATTATTATTTGTCCTTTCTTAAAAGGGAAATAGAAAACAGTTGAACTTATAGAGTCAGAGAGTAGGATTGTGGTTATCCAAGGATTATGGAGTGAGAAGAAGGGAGATATGTCAAAGGTAAAAAAATCCTAGGTAGATACCAGTAATACTTGTACATTTGGTTTGTTAAAATATATGTTGCATGTTGTGGTTCATATAGCCACCATATCTGATGGTTCATATAGCTAACAGTTGATGATTATGCTTTTCAATGTCACTGAGGGTATGGATCTCAAGTGTTCTCACTACAGAACATATCAAGTCTTTGAAGTGATGGATGCTTTGATTGACTTGATTCCAAACTGCATTAAATCGCATATCATTTTGTGTACCACTAATAATGTACTATTTGTCAATATATAATAACAAAAAGCAAAAGGATATGTAGGTATGTGAATGAGAGCACTAATCACAAACGAAAGTTTCTCTAGGGAAATGAAAATATGTTACTCAATTTGATTTTGCTCAGGGCTTTAAGATAATGTATATGACAGCAATTTGCCAATTGTTAATATTTTGTATTTATAAAATATAGCACCTCATGGATAGCACCATTCCTTTTCTTGTTATTACTCCTTTATAATTCATTCTATCATTTCTTCACATATAATCTTCAGCACTTCTTTGCTCCAAAATAAGCAGATTTAGACATAAAGGAAGCAAGAATGGACAAAAGCAGAGATGGTATGTATACATGTCCCCTTTCTCTCTCACTGATTCAGTTTTAGTACTGGACTTTTCTTCTCTTAAGCATTGGATTTATTCCTCTAAAGAGACCTCTAGTTCATATTCATTTGTAGTTTAAGAGAGCGTGCATGACAGTCAAGATGATTATTAAATGCCTTCCATAACTAATTGAAATTTTAGCTTGCACTAAAATGGTTGAACATAGATTCCAAAAATAAGAACACAGTACACATAGAGTTGATAGTTTTCTAGTTGATAGTAAAATATAACAGAATTAAAATAGATAGACAATCCAATATCACTATTTCCTTGGAAGCATCACTAGAAACATATTATTGGTTGAACTGTGTTTCCCAAGCCTTGGTATACTTCCACAACTAACTCTGAATGTGCCAGTATTTGCTGACAGAGTCTTTAAAGACTTAATTAAGGTTCAAGAAGGTTAAAAAGATGGGCTTGTAATTTAATATGACTGGTGTTCTTACAAGGAGAAGAGATACCATCAGCGTGTGTGTGCTGAGGAAATCCACATGAGAATGAGGCGAGAAGCTGGCTTTTTCCAAGTCAGGGAGAGAGGGATCTGCAGAAACCAAATATGCTGGAATTTGATGTTGGGTTTTCAGCTTCCAAACTGAGAAAACAAAATTCTGTTTTTTAATCCACTCAGTCTGTGATATTTTGAAGGATTAACCATAACAAACAAGTATATGGCCTGTAAGCACATCATCTAAATTATGTATCATGGCTTTTTTCTGAAACATGCTGTCCTCATGTTCTCTGGCAATCCTTTGTTGATCATTCTTCTTAAACTCAGGACCTTGTGCTTGCCAGGTTGAGATATACCCCCCAGCCCACGTTGATAAGTCTTGAGCAGGCAGTGTTTTTCAAAGGATTTTGGCAGAGCTTTTCCACAGGTCTTGCATAGTTCCAGTGACCCAGTATTTTCCTAAGCTTAACACTAGCCAGATGCTGATGATCACCTATATTTTCCTTGAGTCTTAGACCTACAGATCTCATTTATTTTTTGATATCCCAACTTCGTATTTTTCAGGTGTCTCAAGCTGAAAATTCTCAAAACCAAACTTACTACTATCTTCACATTTGTTTGATATTTCCTATTTCATGGCAACTACTACCTACTCAATTGTGTAATAAATTAGCTTTGTGGCCATTTTTATTTTCTTACTCAATTCTCAGACCCAAGAAGTAACAAAGCTTTAAATACATGTTATGAATCTTTGTAATTGTCTTCATCTCCAGAGGCATCAAACTCATGAAGACCACCATAACCCACATTATGGACTGTTTTGGATTTCTAAATAAATCCCATGGATTCAGTTTTACTCCCTCAAATCTCTTCACAATATAACAAGAATAATTTTTCTGAGAAGCAAATTTTGCTCTCCCATTAGAACAAAAATCTCCAATGCATTTTTCTTTTTGAGTGAAGATTGAATTTCTTGATATACCTCAAAAAATCTGGTATTTGTTCAACTGTGTAAATTTTGTTTTTTTTTTAACCCCATATATATTTTGTTGTATGTGCTCTCTGCTCCAAAACAATTCTATTTCTCTTTCTCAGGTCTTCTTTCTTACCTAACTCTTCACTTTCCTATTGTTCCTATTCCTATATCTGGAATATTTTTTCCTTTCTAATTCTGGATAATTCTTCTTCAAGTCTCAGATCTAAGAGCATATTTTTCCCATTAATGATTGCCTATCCCAGCTTGGAAATTGACACTGACATGTATAACCATAACATCTGTACTTCTTTTATCATAGCATTTAATATCCTTTCTCAGTATTTAATCAGTTACTGTAGAGGTAACTATTACTTTGAACTTCTTAATTCCTTATATAATAATTCTTTAGGAGACTATTAGGTAGTAACTAAATGAAGGAATGAATGAAACTAACTGAACTTTTAAAACAGAAATGAGAGATAGTTCAACTTGTCCCACTAGAAATCTGTTATGAAAAAAATTATATGAAACATGAAAATAAAACAATTTTGTGCTATGAAAAATAGGCTAATAGTAAATAAATGTGGCTTTTATCTACACAGGATGAGAAAATTGTACTCACTTAAGTTATATTTAATTGCTGAAATGATTCTGAATGATCTTGCATTTTAAATTTGTAAAGCTGTCTGTGTCTGCAGGAATCCTACTGTTTTCCAAGTGGGCATATAAACCTGTATATAGACATATTTATTATTTATTCCATGTGTATGCATTTGTGAAATTCATGGAGATATGCTAAATAATGAAAAATTTGAATGTATTGGCCATTTGGGAATTTCAACCTGTAAATATGCAGTTAGGTTTTAAAAGTATTAAAATTGGAATTTTACTTTTTTTGAATAATTTTTATTTCTCAAGCTCCAATGACTTTCTTGCAAAATTCATCTAGTATCCACTGATTCTCACATTCCTTAAAATCTTCCCAAAGGCATAATTCCCAGATTCTATTTTAACAGTTTCTGTCACAAATTTTACAAGATATTTTTTATAATATCTGGACATATCTATATTCTTAAAGCTTTTTATTCATAGGCTGGCATTACTTAATAAATAATGGGTTATATCTGGAAAAAGTGTTAGAGGTTATCTTACAGAAATCCATCTTCTAGTTAGATGATTTGCCAGTGGCAACTTTTCCAGGGACTCAGCACTCTTTTCTAAGGGAATTATTTTCAAGTTGAAATGTTTTTGTTTTATTATTTCAAATACCTCTCTATTACTAACATTACTTACTTGTCCTAGAACTTTTCTTTGGAGCAAAAAATATTAACCCTAAGGCAACATTTTCAATTGTATAAAACAACATTAAGGTAACATTATAATTAAGATAATGGATTTGAATGTGTTAGCATACTTTTACTATATGTCATTTTCTCAATTAATTGACACAATCTACTAATGAGGTGTTTGCATTTTGCTTTCTTGTCTCTATCCATCCCCTTCTAATAACACTATAATACTGCTTTATGCAGATAATATTCTCTGGCCAGTCTTCTATATTCTAGGTCTCAGATCTCAGATGGGCCCCATTGCTTACCTTTCATAAATACTGTCCTGACTGCTGTTGCTTTCTGCTTTCTGGATTCTCTGTCATTCATTCTCTCTCTCTCTCTCTCTCTCCCCTCTCTCAACATTTGAATTCTAAAACCAAGTACTATGTTACATAATCAGAATGGTGTTCAAATGAGCACAAACAGCTTCAATCTGATTGAAGTGTGAAACAATATCTAATAACATGACAGACCAGCAGCTAATATTCCCCTGATCTATAAGATACTCTTATTCACTAATTCAAAAAAAATGTATCTTGGCACAAATCAACAAAGAAAGTTTACAATTTTAGTCAATCTTAAACATCTTATGAGAGGTTTTAGCTGCCAAACTACCTTAGCAGTGTAAATTTCATTATATTAGATTTATTACCTTAAGCACTAAATTAATGTGATTCACCACTTTAAGTAGACTGCTTTCTTTTGGTTTAAATGTTTCACTGTTGGGAGACCAGCAGCTTGGCCTGGGCTGTTTGGATTGGGAACTTTGTGGAGACCAGCATCTAGGCCTGACTATTTGGGACACCTAGACCTGCCCTTCACCCGCAGGGAACATCCCAGAGACCGGCAGCTATGCCTGGTCTGCTTGGGATTGGGAACTTTGCAGAAACTGGCATCTCGCCATGACTGTTTGGGACCTGTAGGCCTGCCCTTCACCTGCAGGGAACCTCCCGGAGACCAGCCTGGGACAAAGGATGGCGGGCTGGCCTACCTGAGGTTCCACAGGCTTCGGTCCACCACGCTCATCATCCTCCTTACAATGTAGGGAGCCAGGAGCCCACAGAGGGGAGTTAGGACCCTGCGAGGGAGCCAAGAGCCTGGGGGGAGCCACCACTGCTACAGGAACTGACGGTGCAAGAGGTAATTCGCCACACATGCAGAGGAAGCTTTGGAACACCGCTCAAAGCAAGGAAATATAGTATAGTATAGAAAAATGACAAAATGACAAAAGGAAAGACCAAAAGGCAGGCTCAAATCTCCAGCCCTCCCCAAGAAAGCTTAGAAGCCATGTACATAGAAGAAAAAAGAAGCCATACACCAGAAATGTCTGAAATGATATCAAATGAAATAAAGGTGCGACTAGGGAAAGCTATGGAGAAATTCAAATCAGAAATGCTTGCCCAGGTAAAAGAAGAATTGATAAAAACAGTGAAGGAAATAGTGAACACATCTAGTGAAGACACAGCTAAAAAAATAGAGGAACAAAGCAAGCAGATACAATCCCTGAATGAACACTATAAGAAAAAAACAGAATACATAAGGTAGATTCAAAAAAATATACAGGAAATCAAACATGGTATTGAGAGCTGCCAAAACCACCTCAATGAAAGTGAAGATAGAATTTCAAACCTCAAAGATAAGATTGCAGGCAGTGAACAGGAAAGACAAGATCTTTTAAAAATAACAAAGAATCAGGAAATAACAATTCAACACCTGCAAGATGATGCAAAGAAAAATAACATAAGATTAATAGGGATAAATGAAAAAGAAGGGGACAGCCCAAATGATATCAAGAGGATATTTACAGAAGTAATAGCTGAAAACTTCCCAAACGTGAGAAGAGAAACTGATATCTGGATAAGTTAAGCATATAGAACTCCAAATAACCATAACCAAAAGAAAACTACACCCAGACACATAATAATAACCATCCCGGAAATCCACCATAAGAACAGAATACTAAAAACTGTTAGAGAGAAAAGACAGATCACCTATAAAGGAAAACCTATCAGAATCACAGCAGACTTCTCAACACAAACAATGAAGTCAAGAAGAGCATGGAGTGAAGTAGTTCAGATCCTAAAGGAAAACCACTTCCAACCCAGACTGACATACCCTGCAAAACTGTCCTTCAAAATGGATGGAGAAATAAGATAACTTCCATGACAAACAACAGCTGAAGAACTTCATGAACACCAAACCAACCATACAAAGAATACTGAAAGGCATTCTAAATACACATGGGATAAAACCACCAAGCAAGCCAGATAATTAAACAGAATGGAAAGCTAAAGACACAACAGCAGAAAGATAACATGTCAACAATAAACCAATATATAACAGTTACAACCATTAATGTAAATGGCCTCAATTCACCAATTAAAAGAAATAGACTGGCAGAATGGATCAAGAAACAACATCCAACCATATGCTGTCTACAAGAAACCCATCTAACCCAAAAGGAAACTCATAGACTGAAAGTCAAAGGATGGAAAACAATACTTCATGCAACAGGAAACCAAAAAAAGCTTGAGTAGCCATCCTGTTTGCAGACAATGTGAATTTCAAACCAAGAATGATCCAAAGAGATAAAGAATGTCACTATATACTAGTTAGGGGAAAACTTCAAGGGAAGAGATAAGAATCTTAAATATATATGCACCAAATTCCAGAGCACCCAGCTATATAAAGCAAATACTAACAGAAATGAAAAATCAAATAATAATACAATTATAACAGGAGACTTTAACACACCATTGACGCAAAGGGACAGATCAAATAGACAAAAAATCAGCAAAGACATAACAGAACTGAATCACACCTGTGAACAAGTGGACTTGATAGATGTATACAGAGTGTTCCATCCAACAACATCAGAATACACCTTCTTCTCAGCAGTACATGGGACATTCTCTAAAATAGACCATATACTAGCACACAGAACATATTTAAGTAAATGCAAAAGAATTAAAATTATCCCATGCATGTTATCGGATCATAGTGCTGTGAAACTAGAAATTAATGATAAAAGAAATTGCAAAAAGCCTACAAACACATGGAAACTGAATAATACACTCTTGAGCAATCAGTGGGTCACAGAGGAAATTAAAGAAGAAATTAAACAATATCTACAAGTAAATGAAAATACAGACACAACTTACCGGATTTTGTGGGATGCAATGAAAGCAGTCCTCAGAGGAAAATTTATTGTATTGAGTTACCACATCAGGAAGACAGAACGAACACAAATAAATAACCTGATGCTACAAATCAAACATCTAGAAAAAGAAGAGCAAGCCTAGCCAAAAGCCAAAAGAAGGGAGGAAATTATAATTATCAGAGCAGAAATTAATGCAATAGAGATTAAGAAAATAGTACAAAGGATTAATGAATCAAAGAGTTGGTTCTTTGAAAGAATAAATAAAATTGATAAGCCCCTGGCCATCCTTATTTAAAAAAGGAAAGAAAAAACTCAAGTTCATGCAATAAGAAATGAAAAAGGTGAAATTACTACAGACTCAGTGGAAATACAGTAGGTCATCAACACCTACTTTGAAAACCTCTACTCTCATAGGTTCGATAACACTGAAGAAATAGACAGATTCTTAGATGCATATGAACTACCGAAGCTCGATCAGGAACATGTAAAACTGCTGAATAACCCAATTTCTATTACTGAAATTGAAAATGTAATTAAGTCCTTGCCTATAAAGAAGAGTCCAGGCCCAGATGGATTCACTGCAGAATTCTACAAGAAATACAAAGAAGACTTAATTCCAACACACCTGAAATTCTTCAATGAAATTGAAAGGGAAGCAATTCTCCCTAAGTCATTCCAAGAAGCAAATATCACTCTAGTACCAAAACCAGAGAAAGACTCAACTAAAAAAGAGAACTATAGGCCAATCTCCCTAATGAACATAGATGCAAAAATTCTCAATAAAATATTGGCAAACAGGATGCAGCAAATCATCAAGAAGATTATACACCATGACCAAGTAGGATTCATCCCAGGAATGCAGGCATGGTTCAACATATGTAAATCAATAAATGTAATCCACCATACCAATAGAGCCAAAAGGAAGAACCACATGATCTCCATAGATGCAGAAAAAGCTTTTGATAAAGTCCAACACTCATTCATGATAAGAACCTTACAGAGAATTGGAGTAGAAGGTCTTTATCTCAATATGATAAAGGCCATCTATGACAAACCATCAGCTAGCATCATATTAAATGGTCAGAAGCTGAAAGCCTTTACCTTAAAATCAGGCACAAGACAAGGATGTCCATTATCACCACTGCTATTCAACATAGTACTGGAAATACTAGCCAGAGCAATAAGACAGGAAAGAGAAATAAAAGGAGTAAAGATAGGAAAAGAGGAAGTTAAATTATCATTATTTGCAGATGACATGATACTTTACATAGAAGACCCCCAAA
>PVJX010009448.1:0-60987 GCA_004027295.1 Dolichotis patagonum
TTGTTAGTAATGTATTTAAACCCATAACAAGGGCTGTAGCATGCCCTCTTGCATCTTAGTTTTCGTTCCAACCCACCAAACGACTGAAATTTTACTTTTGGATTGCTGTAGATGTAGCTTTGATTTTGTTTTGATGAAAGATTTTTGTGAAAATACATTTCTTACTGTCAAGATATTCTATTGTATTTATTTTTCATATCAACAGAAAGATTTCTTGATTACTTTTTCTCTTTCTTTGATTACTCTTCCCAAAAGTGTTTTCAGTGTGGTATTTGTATGACAGATTCTGTAAGATCCTGTGCCTTAAGATTAGCCTTCTTGAAGCAGATCCTGAGAAGACAATTCATGTGTAAAAGATGCATTAAGAGAGGCCCTGGGGTTTAGATCAATGGCACAAGCATCTGCTTGGCAAGTTTGAGGTCACAAGTTTGATTTCCTGTACAAAAAGAAAAACAACAACAACAGCCACAGCAAAGACAAAGGACAAAAAAGCAATAACAACAACAACAACAACAACAACAACAAAAAATCATTTAGAAAGGAGTTCATAAAAAACATCTAGAAGAGTGTGGAAAACAGAACAGTAGTGGATACTCAGCTTGGGGAGAGTTGGGGCACCATCACACTGCATAAACGGTCTGTCTCAGAATGAAGCTGAGTTTTCGTGTTCCCACAGTAGTTAATCACTGACAAGCGGTCCTCTATTGGGGGGCACTTTTACCGCTTTGAATGTGCAGTTGGAGCCTCTCCAGTAGCCAAGGGAAGTCCTCTCAGTTGGTTAAATATACTTAAGTGATGTTCTTAGAATCTAGGGGGTGGATACAACTTGTGACAGTTCATTTTATGTGTCAACTTGCCAGGGATAGGGGGAGTCCAAATACCTGGTGAAACACTGTTTCAGTGTCAAAGGAGGTGAAATAGTTTCTTTCCATTTTTTTCAAGGAGTATCCTCTTGAGGAATAGTCATTTCTTCAAAGATGCATAGCATAAAAACTTAGCTTTCCTTTTTGATTAACATGTAGGAATTGTACCTATTAGGGGGTTTGATGTAACATTTCTGAACATACCTGCAGCATACACTGGTTAAATCCAGCATGTTTTTACATTCACTGACCATTAGTCTACATTCAGGACAACATTTATTTTAGCTTTTCTTATTTAATGAATTAAAATTGGTTCTTTAAAATGTGATCTAAAAATTTCTGCTTTACATTATTTAATGAGACAGAAAATAGTCTCAACAGCACTTGAAGTAAAAATGCACCACAATTAGTCTTCTAACATTAAACTGTTGATATAAATATGAGTCTGGGTTCTTAATTTTAATATACACAGTGTTTTCCAAATGGTAATTAACATGTTCCATTAAATATTTCCTTTGTAGGCAAAATCTATGTTTATTCAGAAGAACAGTGAAGCTGATAAGTTGGATAAGTTGTTGTTTACATTTGGTGATGTAAAACTACTGGTATGCTTGTCAGCCAAACTGTAAATCAAGAGTGAAAATATTCTGCAAGTGAGGATGCAACTAGAATACTGTCACTAAGACAAGTCATTAAACATCCAGCTGTGCTTTTGATTAATAACTCATGGAATGGAAGAAGGAAACAAATGACCAGTATTTTCCTCTCAGTGTGGTTTTAGTGTGTTGGGTTGACAGAATGCTGCTAACAAAATTTGTGGAAAAAGGGAAAATGATTTACTTAAGACATAAGTTGAAAATCCTCTAAGTTGGAATGTTTATAACATGCTACATTTCTCTTCAATAGGCTGGTAGCCTTATAAAGCTATTATATGATCACCTCTCTTATACCCTATATAAAGATGACATAAGTAAAAGCTTGGCTTTTCTGGCTTTGTTAATAATGGTAACTGATAGCTTTGCAAATTATTCAAAATGGTAAA
Source organism: Dolichotis patagonum (assembly GCA_004027295.1). Classification (NCBI taxonomy): domain Eukaryota; kingdom Metazoa; phylum Chordata; class Mammalia; order Rodentia; family Caviidae; genus Dolichotis; species Dolichotis patagonum. The sequence continues at coordinate 1,906 of PVJX010009448.1, forward strand.
TATTTTTATGGTCTTAAAATCATGTCATCATTGTTCTATTTTCTATTTATCTTACCTTGTGTAAGAAAAATTACCTTATAATCCTTATAGTTGTCTTGGTTACTTTTACTTTTCTCTTGTTGCTGGAACAAAATACACAACATTCAAAATTAAGGAAAGAAAGGTTTATTTAGCTTACAGTTTTTGGAGTTTTCAGTCCATAATCAGCCTGCTGCAAGGCAGGGTGCCATGGCACTGGGTCAACACTTCAAGGCAACAACCAGAGCAAAGGTAGGAAAATAAGCCTCTTCTTCTCCCTTATATTGTACACACCCCCCCTCCCCCCCAGCAGGTGTAGCACTCACAAAATATCTGTCCTTCTCTTGCACAGGATGAGGATATTTACAAAGTAAGGATCCTGGCTCCCTGCTGAGTCTCTCAGTTAAACTTCTAAACTTCTCAAGTTGACACAGTGTGTCAATCATAATAATCTACCCCTTGTCAACTTGGCAACCAGACACATTTCTTTAAACCAGCCTCCAGATACAAAGGCATGCTTATTGTTAGCACTTCACAACTTGAACATTATAACACAGGTTTAACCATCCTTAAGAATCAACATTACATTAGAAACATAACATTTTGTCCTTAGCCTCCCCAAAGACTCAGACACTTTCCTGTATGCAGATTTAGTCCATCTGTGAGAGTTCCCAAAGTCCTAACAGTTTCAACATTACTGAAAAGTTCAAGTTCCAAGTCTCCTTCGAGATGGAAGGCAAACCTTAGTTTGCAAGCCCCTGTACAAATGGAAACAAAGTTAAACACTTCCAACATGCAATGGCACAAGACAGACATTCTTATTCCAAAAGTTACAAACAGGAGGGTACAAAGGATTGGGACGAAAGCCAGCCCAAAATCCAGCAGGGCAAACTTTAAATCCTGTAGTTCCATGTGCACCATTTGAGGCAATCTGTGGTCAATTGTGAGATCCAATGGGCTTGTGTGACTCCACCTGTATGGCACTTTTGGTGGTTACTGAACCCATGAATTCTCTCTTTGGCTGGCTCCTTCACTGCAGGTTTCCTTAGATCGTCCATGTTCCTGCCTTTTCCAAACTTCTGGGGTCTCTACTGCACCTTTGGCTTCCCACACTGCCCTCTCAGGGGCACAGTGCCTGGCCTCCCAGGCCTTCTGAAACTGAGGTGGTAGCCTTTTCAACCTCAGAACTCTTGCATTCTGTATACACCTAAAACCAACACCACATGAATGATGCTGAAGCCTGCTGCCAGCTGGAGCAGTAGCCAGGCTCTCCTTTCCTTTGGCTGTAGGGGCTGAAGCCTGGATTGCTGAGCACTCTGAACCTGATTCTGAGGAACAGATTCTCTATGCTGCCACCATTCTGGAACACGATGCTCTAAGACTTTCTCCTTCAAGCAAGTCTTCCAATTTTGCAGTGAGGAGGCTACAAAACTTGGGGACCTACTGCCTCTTCCCGTGATGCCTGCAGGATTTCTTTTTTATTTTTTTGTCCCTTCTCAGCAATCAAGATCTAAGCTCTACATTTACAGCCCATACTTTACTGGAGCTTTCTTTCTAGACAAACTCACAGTGTTTTACATCACCTTGATGGGCTCTTGGCTCTTGATTCACAGCATAAATCTTACTAAAATCCCCCAACAATAGCCATGCCATAGCCTTAACATTTGACTGCCTTGAAATTTCTTCTGCCAGATTAATTAGTCCACCACCCTTAATCTCAGTCTCAGGCAAAGTCTCTGGACATGAGCAAAACGCAAACAAACTTTCTGCCAACCCATAACACACTGTCTGGAGTACAGAAGCCAGTGCAGTCCTTTTTCCTAGCAGAAACTTTCCAAGCCTGGGCTTCACCAGCAGGGTTTGTATCAGCCTTCTGGACTTCTGGGATCTGACCAGAATCTCCCACACAGAACAGTCTAAGCTATTCCAGGGCTACTCTTTTAGGCAACAGCTCCAAACCTTTCCAAACTCTTTCCACAAGCCATTCCCAAAGGGTCTTGAAACATATGGTCAGGTATAGTCACAGAAACAACCCCACTCCTCTGGTACCAAATTCTGTGTTGGTTACTTTTACTTTTTTGTCCTTGTTGGGACAGAATACCCAACACACAAAATTAAGGAAGGAAAGGTTTATTTAGCTTACAGTCTTTTGGAAGTTTCAGTCCATAATCAGCTGGTTGCAAGGCAAGATGGCCTGACACTGAGGCAACACTTCAAGGCAACAGCCAGAGCAAAAAAAGGAACAAGCTTCTCTTTCTCTCTTGTATTGTACACAGGCTACCTCCGCTCTCCAGGCAGGAGTAACACTCACAAAAATCTCTGTGCCCTCCTCTTGTACAGGATGAAGATATTTATAAAGTAAAGATCCTGGCTCCCTGTTGAGTCTCTCAGTTAAACTTCTAAACATCTCAAGTTGACATACTGCATCAACCATAACAATATTCTTATCCTATTCCAACATTTAGGTTATCAGATATGATTTCTGTTCATTATCTAAAGGTTATATTCATAGGTACTAAAATCAACTTTATTATCATTATACTTTCTTTAGAGAGGTTTTTGATCTGTAAGTTTATATTCCTATTTAAGTTTTATTACTATTTTAATAGATTTCTTAAAATGGACTTGGCACTATTTATTTGTTTGTTTATTCATTTGAGGCAGGGCCTTGCTTTGTAGTTCAGCCTGACCTTGAACTCACTGTATAGCCCAGTCTGGCCTGGAACTCATGGCGATCCTCCTGCCTCAGTTTCTCAGGTGCTGGGATTATAGGCATGAGCCACTATGCCTGACTCATAGACTTGGTGCTAAAACCGTGTCTTCAAATTTTCAGTCTGTTCTAAACTTTTGTGATCTCATTATAAATTGACCAACTAAGAATTAATCACTTAATTAATACATCCAGTGATTTTTTTTCAAGTGATACATATGGATGTGCAGTGTAACTTTATTTTTTTAAAACACATACTTCATTTTGAACTGCCACTTTTATGTAGAGGCAGATATTTCATCTGCTCTTTTTGCAGAGCACTCTATGGACTTTCTCTTTTGCCTCTCATCTTTTTAGAACTGAAGATAAATTTTATTAACTCATTTAGCTTAACTTCTGTACTTCTTATGCCAGTCAGGTCCCCAAAGCACAAATGAAACCATCTCTGTTCTCTGATGCTACTGCTTATTTGGAGCCTGTTTTTGCCCAAGCCAGTAGGTAAGCAGCAGAACAAACACTTGATCCTCAAACTTAGTGGAAATTCTCTTTACTCCCTCTTGAAGCTAAGTGGTAGCCAGAGAGGCTGGAGTCCCTCCAAGGACTCACAAAAGCATCACATTCTATTACTCTCTCAGGGTCTCTTTCCCAGTAACCCTCAGCCTGCAGACCTTAATGAAAATTTCCTTTTTAAATAGAAAACTTCATTTCTTCCTTCACTTTTTGTTTGTTTAAAGAATATATTTTGTACTCTAGATTTTAGACTTTTGGACTTTTTTTTGTCTCTGTTACAGGCTTTGCACCTTGTTTTAAAACTCAGGATCTGAGTATCGGCTATATCCTTCACTCTTTCATTCTGTGGTTCTGCTAAAACAACTCTTTTCTGAGAGTGTTAGTCAAAGAACACTTCACTGCTCCCTGATTTGAGTAGATGTGTCAGGTAGGAGGAAGTATGTGCTAGTATTGGGAGTGGGACAAATGGCAGAGTTACAAGAGATTGTATTTGTAATTTTGTGATCCTCCAATTATGCTTGTGCCAAATGTCAGTTACATGCCAGGTTCTGTGCCTGGTACAGTGTAGGAGTTAAGAAAAGCTATGCATCTTGTCTTCAGAGTGTTTGGAATTAATGGAGAGCGGAATGAATAAAATGGGTGAAGTAGGTAAGGTACAATTCAAAAATGTATAATAATTAAACAAGTAGATACCAAATTGGGTGACACATTGTCTAAGGTGCAATTATTGTATATAAGGGAAGTGGAGAGAGATCAGCTGTGATTACAAATCTAGACCTGGTTCTAATAGTTGGATAAACTTTACCTAAGAGAAGAAACTGGTGAGGACTATGCAAAGTGAGAATAACAATGTAAGCTCTATTAATGTTGCAGAAACAAGTAAGCAGTGCATGAGGGGAGGAGTCAAAGGATTGGTCTTTGTAGAAATAAAATTGAATACTAAGAATCAGATGAAAGTAAGTTAGACTGAGAAAACTTATATGCAAAGTTTTCAAGTTGGCAGAACTTATGCCTTCTGCAACAGTCAGTGGAAGATTAGACAGAGGCATGGTAGATGCTTTTGCAGAGGAAAGGGATGTCAGAAGCCCGGATGAATTAGACTCGTGGAAGCTCTTGTAACCCCAGTGTTAGATGATGCCTGTCCAGGAAAGGGTGACGTGAAGTGAAAATACAATAGGAATGAAAAATGAACAGGCAAGACAGGAGGCTAATGATGGATGAGCTGGGGAAAGGAGTGTTGCATTGTATATTGATATAGTAACCTAGTTTTTAAGTATTATGTTGCACTTTTCCGTTTCCATTCTTTTATTCAAAGAAATACTTGGTTTTGTGTTCATTAGCTCAAGGGACGGATGTGGTTGAGTGGAACCAAGAGCTTGGCTTTTGTTTTAGAATTCTAAACCTCATAAAAGGGGAAGGATTTATCTAATCTGTAAAATAAAGTGGACCAGAGCACAAGAAAATGTCTTGGCTGGATATTTGAAGGGAGGATTGCTTTGAGGTTAGCAAATAACAGATTGGGCAGGAACCAGAGAGGCTGAGCGATTTACTGTGTCTTAGCGATCTGAGCGTTTCACTCTGTTTCCTAACGATACTCTGGAGAGGCTGGGGCTTTGTAAGAGGCTACCAAGGATATAACCCTTAAAGCTTCCAGAGAATAGTGAAGGTTGAGCTGCATGGAAAGTTTTCTGTGCTTCAAAGATGGAAGTGAAGCTGTCACCTAAATGGCCATGCTGTTGTGACGTGCTAGCCATGGCAGTGCCTACCTTTACATGAGAGGTGTCTTGAAGGTCATCTATGCTTCTCCAGTCCTTAGCCATGTGAGACTCTTAACTTCTTTAAACCTCAGTGCAACTCTAGAGAATTGGGAGACTCTTCAAACAAGGCTCAAACTGGAGTTTCTAGGCTGCCTCACTGGTTTATAATAACAATTCAGTTGAGTAATGACCAAGCATTTGTAGTTATTGCATATATGATTTCATGGATGTTATTCACGCTGATCCGATAGTGGTAAATACCTTTTGTCATATGAATATAAACATTTCTTTTAGAAAAAGATTACCTTACTAAATACTAAAGTTTTTTTTGAAAATACTCCTGCTAGTGTAGTTTGTTTTCCTCCTAGTGGGAGTCAGTTTCTAGCAATATAAAAACAGTATGTTGGCCCCAATCTCTAAAAGCTGAGCCCAGTAAGTGAGGAGGGAATGTAAACAAGTAGTTAAAATGTAGACTGTTTCAAATCCATTGTAGAATATCTTGTATTAGGAATAAACTAATCAATCACCCGTAGATTAATTTCCTATAATGTTATCTATACCAAAAAGTATATTATGTTTGCTGCTATAAAACAGAGTGGTTTATAAATAAAAATACAATACTAAATAAGAATTTATTGAGTAACAATCTTGTACAGAACACTATTTTTGGCTGAAAGAGGGTAGAAAAGGAAGCCTATAAGTAAAAATCCTCCTAATACTGAGGTACCTAATATTCAGTTTTGAATTCAGTGCATATACATATATTGTCTAAGTACAAAATATGAAAGTAGGAAAGATTGGAAGCTTAAGGTTGTTAACTCATAAAGCAATTGATGGAATCTCTCTGTAGCCAGTCAGAAAATGGATACATACTGGAAAAGGGAAATGAAGAAACAAATGCAAGAACAGGTACAGTATAGCATTGAGGGTCATCCACATATGAAACTGAAGGGAACATGCCTCCAAGGGCATGTGGAGAGTTGCTAAGGACCGGGCCCAGAGCTCTCTGAGAGCCGGTGGCCGAAGCCCTGAAGCTAGAACTTCAGGAGATGGGAGAGAGATGCCCTGAAGCTAGAACTCAAGGAGATGGGAGAGAGATGCCGCCAGGGAGCTGCAGGGGGGTGACAGAAGACCATCAGGAGGGGTGGAAGCTGCTGTCCAGATCCAACGTAGCTCCTGAGAAGCTGTAAGAATCAGAACTGGGACCCACCATATCATGGCAGTTGGAAATTCTACTGGTGAAAATAAGAGGCAGATCCAGCCGTGGTTTCAAAAGCTAGAATTTCCCACAATTTTCATTTCTTTCTTTTTGTTCCTTACTTCCTACCCTCTTTTCACTAATTCCTGTAGTTTCCTCAAAGTTTTTGTTTATTTTCATTTTGCTTTATTTCCCCCAAACTTATTTGTTTTTGAATAAACACTACTGACACACAGGAACAAACTAAAATTCAAAGCTGTAGAAAATGTTATATACAGGATGTGTGTGCACTTATGAGTGAATGTATAAACGTACACATGTAGAGACCTAATTCTTCGCCTTATTTTTTCACCTAAAATGATTATGAGCATTTTTCATCTTATAATACAGACAGAACTGGGTAATTACTTTAATGGCTGTGATGTCCTGTGGGCATAGCTTGTAATATCCATTGTTCCCAAGTTCCAGGTCTTCATAAAAAGAGCTGCAATGAACATCCTTGTATAAATGTCCTTGTGAACATGTGTAAAATCTTGGAGTAACTTTCTAGGATGCAACTGCTAGTGTGACGATTTATACATAGTTAATTTTTACAGATTTCCAGGTCTTAATGTGAAGTAGCATTTTAGTTCATACAGTAACAAAGGATGTGTAGTTGGCATCAGAATTCAGCGATGGTTTTCTATTTGTAGCTTGCTGGGAATATCTAGAGAGACAATGAGACACCTGCCCCCCCCAACCCTGTTGAGAATGTGTGAAGGTTGTGAGTAGCCAGGCAATGTTGCAGTGCAGAAAAGAGCAAAGGCTCTTATTCTGATACTGGTTAGGATTTTAATTTTGTGAGCTTCCTAAAGCATCACAGCGAGTCCTTTGTTTAAAATATTTCAAAGCTGGGGGGAAAAATCCAACTTGTATTTCAGAAGGTAGAGAAATTAGAAACATCTGGTAAGTTTTGTTGCAGACATGGCTTGCCCCGACATGGAGATGTAATAACCAGGCCGTTGACTAGTCCAGTCTAATTCTGGTGAATAATATTTTCTCAGCAGTCTCCTGGCCACAGAGTAGTGGAGGCAATGGGAACATGCTGTAAAGTGCCTCCATGCCCAGAGCAATTACACCCTGGAAACTCTCTTGGCGGCTGAGTGTGACCCATGACCACAGCTCAGTTCATTCCACAAACAGAATTAGTCACAGAACGTGTGTGGAGCAAGTCTTCCTAGGACTTTCTTGAGCTGAGTCTTTGTGCATGATCTCACAATGGATCTTCACACCTTGGAGCGGTATTGGCTTGGAATAGTAAGGATGAAAACTAGGTCACACATTGCTTTGGGTAGTGTTGTTTTTCGTGGAGTTGCTGACTGTATTATTTTTAGAGCTCTCCTATATGAGAAGCGTTGTTCTGTGACTTCAGTGTTGACTTTTTAAAATTACCTTCTTTTTATATAAGCAACATGTAAAGTGCTAGTGTCCAAGGAAGCACACTGGCCTTCAGTTCTTCCTTGTCCTCCTGTGTCTTTCGGATCCTTCTCTGATACCAGCAGAAAAAGTTAATTACTTCACTTGTGCGTAATATACATGTACTTCAAATATAATCCAGGTGACTTACTTGCCTCTTATTCTATTTTCATTTATAGCCTCTCTCCAATCATATATCTATTTCTCAGAGTTAAGACTATCTGATCAGTATATTTGTTTTGACTTTTGGAGTATGTGCCCATGATAAGTGAAGAATAAATGTTTATAACATGAAAACCATCCAGCTAATCACAAGACCACAAGGTGTCATATTCACGTTGATATGAAATCCAATCTGGCCACTTGTTTTTCTGTACGGGTTCATTCTTGTATCTGATTTTCTTAAAACTTTTTAACTAATCCACATTACTGGCTAGTTTTCAAAAAATAAATAATTGTATGATTCTGAAAGCCTCAAGCATGTAATTCTGGAATAGTAAGTGTAGAACACTGTGAAAAGTTTCTGAGGATTCTATTATTTGATAGGAAGAGTTTGTTCTATTGAAAGTTTAGAGTATGCTTGCTTTTTACTGTACCTGGTCATTATAAACTAAAAAAGTGTCCAAGATGATGGCTGAATTAAAGATATATATATATATATATATATATATATATATATATATATATATATCTCAAGAGTCCATTATCTGAAGTATTTATAAACTATTACCATCAGATGGTGTGGCCTGAACATTCACATGTGGCCATTACATCCCTGAATACTACACCAATTAAGTCAGCTAGCCTTCCCAAATCAGTGTAACACAGTAATATCCTCTTGTCTTGCTTCTGTTCAACTTGGGATTCAGTATGCCTCTACTTATATTTATTTAGAATTCTATTTGCTTTTAAGTTGACATAACTTTTTTGTCATTGATCATTCCTTTATCACTTTTAATTTTTGGCATGCCATCCTTATAGTTTATTTGTTGAAATAAAGTATTTTCTTTGCCACTTTCCTCTTGAGGCTTCTTCCCTGCCCTTTCATGTGTAGGTGGGCTCGCTAAATTTGACACCAAAGTGTTCATTCTTTCTTTGCATAGGTATATGGGTATATTAAGATATCATCAGATAAGACATAATGATGTTGTAATATAGCATTTATATTTCAAGGTAGCTAGGGGATGTGATCCAAAATATGGTGGGTTAAGATTCTATTCATAATAGAGAATACTGATTTTCTGATTCTTGGTTTCCCTGTCTTTAAAATATTGTGGAGACTAGAAATGTTTGTTGGGAACAGTAAGCACTAAAACAGTAGGCACTAAAATTGACAGCTGAAAGCTGCTAACAAAATGTAAAGCTGAGCGAGAGGGAGAGAGAGAGACAGACAGAGAGATAGACAGAAAGAGAAAGAGACCTTCTTGTCTGAGATTAGTGTATATGTGACATGTATGCTGCTACCCCACATCTATGTTGTCCCCATTAGATCCTGCTAATTAAGCAGTACTCTTTTCCACTGACTCTACATGCAGCTTTATGGTTAACTCATAGGCTATCACTACCAGTTCAAGAAGAGAGATGAGTTACAACCCATTGCCCCATCCCTTGTATTGTCCAGTACTTTCACTTTACAGAAGAGAAAACTGAGGTCCAGATAAGTTGTATCATCTTTCAAGGTGCAGACAAAGTTTGCAGGTCCCTCAAGTGGCACACTTAGTCGTGGTCAGCACCCTGTACCAGATGCCAAAACTCTTGCATCTGTCTGTCTTGTTGATCTCTCATAATAACTGGAGGAGGAATTCACGATCATTTGCTTTTTTCCTCATAAGCAAATAAATTAACCCATTTTCTTGATCTAGTGTTTCTTGGTTTATATAAATGAACCCACCAACCAATTCACACTGGTGATGTGTATGTGCGCGTGTGCGTGCGTGCGTGCGTGTGTGTGTGCGTGTGTGCGCGCGTGTGTGTGTGTGTGTTAAACACCATGTTTTATCCAAACCTTATGTTCCTTTGGCTTTCACAAAGGAAAGAGAGAAATGCCCGAGGGTCAGCAGATGTTGAAGGAGGTATAATCAAGGTAAACAATTAGATAATTAGGAAGTGGTTTCCCAAGGGAGGGTTACTCTTAAAAATTTTCCCTCCTTTGATCTGTTGGATCATTTTTTTTTCCATTCTGAATATTATGCTGTAAATTTTGGGTTGAAACCCATTGAAGCTGGCAGTGCTTAAATTCTTTTCACTGAAAACATGTTCATGCTTGCTAATAACTACAAAATGAATTTGGACTGTCTTAGCCAAAGGAAAAACAGGATGAGAAAAGATAATGTGAAGTCTTTTTCTCATCACTTGTGCCTCCACCCCCACTGTTTTTTGTTTGTTTTAGTTACATTTTCAAACATCCTCTCATTTTCCCATGTTCTGGGCTCGCCTTGGAAAATCTTCTAATAGCACAGATGACAAACAGGAGTTCCAGAAGTGCTGACTCACCACGGCCCAAGTCCAGTGGTGTGGCAGGAATCTTAACAAATGCTGAAACTGGCCCTTTTCAAACTAAGCCCTCAGCAGCAGATGTCACTGTTGGTCTAGTTTAGTTTGGGGGCACTTCCAGCCCTTCAACCCTATATTTTAAGCAGCAATGTCTTGTGGGACATTTTATGATGCCTTGTGACACTCTTATTAGGATCAATTTCTTACCCATGAAACCTACCTTGGTTACACAGAACTTTCAAAATTCTTACTATTCTTCACATTGTTGTCATTCTCCATTTTTAGTAGAGAGCTTTTCTGTGAAGTCTAAATCTTTTTTTCTTTCTACCCTCTTCATCTATTTTCTTTCTAAGAATGTACAGTTTCTCTCCTTTTTAAAAAATTTTCTCCGTTTGCTTAAATGTATTCACTTGTTCATGAATACATTTTCCCTAATGCTCCCATTCTCTAACATAGTTTTTCATAGTATTCTTGTGCCAGTAATACAATGTAATTCATCTTTACTTTTCTTAGTTTTGCACATTATCTTACATTATTTGGTGCTAGGGTAGTTTAACTTTGCAAACACCATAACTTAGGTTTCCTTGGAAGCTTTTGAAGGCATTAGAGTGGGGTTTGAAAGTTTTGTGTAGTAGGTGAAGAGACAAGACTTTCTTCTGGTTTTTCAATTTGTGCTATTGTATTGGGTTCCAATCCATTCGTATTGGGTTCAAATCCAAAATGGCGGTTCCGTTAAGCAATAACTGTTGGCCCCAGCTGTGGAAGTGGCTCCAGGTTCAGCTGCTGTGAACACTTCTAGAATCAGGCTCATCATGTTCCCTCAGAGATTCTGGCAGCAGCCTGCCCAAGCCCCTTTTTTATAGTGCCAGAACTTGGGGCTCCTCCTCCCAGCTCCTAAGTTCTGGTTTATCAGCCCTTTTTCTTTTGCTCCTCTAACCACACACGTTGCAGCTACTTCCTGAGGGTTCCCTTTCTAATTATTCTGTCCTCTAACTCCTGTGAAACCAATTCCTTCCATTAATCCCCTCTGTGGAAAACAATTTAATCTGTTTTTATGACACATGCACACATTCATACACATTCTAAATCATCTTAAATGTTAAATGGAATAGAAGGCAAGTAGCAAATTCATTGTGTCATGTTTCTGATCTCATTTCTTATATTAAAATGCTTTTCTGGTTTAGGTCTTCAACATACAATATGTATATACTGATTTTTGACTGCTTGATAGAGAATAGATTTTGTATACACACTTCCAAATATAACCAAAGCAAAATCAGGGTTAACAATGAATATAAATTTTCCTTTCAAAAATATCTAATCTTTGATGATAGGGTTCTAGTTAGGTTTTATAATTCCAGAGATGACTTGCTGCCAATCTTCTCTTTCTGATGTAGTTCATATTCTATTTTATAGGGAGAACATCAAGACCTACAAGATGGGGACTAGCTAAATACTATGCAAGTGAGTGGACCAGTTGGCTCAACTTTTTCTTTCTTTTGCTTCAAGCTGACTTTATTTGCTAATGATTTTACATGCATTTAGTCAGGGATTTGTTACCAACTGGCAAGAAATGAGCATGATAAAACAAGCCAGGGTTTCTTGGAACTATTCATCATCTTTAAACTGGTTGCCTTTCTAATAAATCCAATTACTTCTTTATGTATAATATTTATTCAGTCATTCACATTAATCAACCAACACTTAGCAATATGTAGTCACTTAATGTAGTGGCATGGGCCAGGATATTAGCATCATTTTTGTCCGTCTTAGATCTGCATCATTCTCTACTTGCATCCACAGCTGTGTTTGTATTAAATGGCCAACATTTTGTCTAGCCCAGTTTCTGCCCCTTTTCTGTTGAAACCACCCTTTGCTTCACCAGTGTCCACCATATTGCCAAGAACAATAAACACTTCTGCTTTTGACTTGACTCATTTTCTATGGAAGTGGATACTGTTGGTTGATTATCACCTTTCTAAAGACTCTTCTTTTCTTCCAAGATACTTCTCAATAAATTACCTTCCTTTTCCTACTGCTGTTACTTCTCATATGTCTTTTGTAGGATCTCAAATACCAGTGATTTTCAGAGCTCTGTTCCTGGTTCTATGTCCTCCTCAATGATATCTGCTCTCCCATATGACCCTATTTTAGTCCCTCTTTTGAGTTTTTAATGCTACTTATGTTCTATAGACTCTGACATCTGTTTTTCCAGCCTAGGCTTCTTCCATGAGCTTCAGATAAACATGTGCAGCTGCATGCAGAAAGCCTGTCCATTTATGTATGGCTTACTCCACTGATAACCAAAGCACTTGCAGCTTCTGACTCTCATCGTGCAAACTGAATTTTAGATACAAGTGAAACCGTCTTGAACCTTTTTGTGTATTTGTAGGCAGGGTATGTAGTTCTTTTTCTTAGTGCTACAAGTGTCACCTTCTACTAGGGCGACTCAAATGACAGAGATTACACTGGGCATCACAGCGGAGCATCTTCCAGGCCATTTTTCCCCTCTGGGTGTTGCCACGGGGACTGAGTGTTGAATGATTTCATCAAGTGAAGCTAAAACTCTCTGTTTTTAGGCTCACTCTTCCAATTTTCTAAACATTAGCAATTAATTGAGAAGGAAAAGAAATCTGAAATGCTGTGTAAGTCAAGCTAACCAGCGTCTGGGCTGGACCTAGTTTGCCACATCTGTTCAGCGTGTGATCTACAGGACCATGGGAGGGACGAGGGTGATAACTGGGAGAGAAACTGCTTTCCCAAAGAAAGTCCACGGGAGAGGGCTTCCAAGAATCAAGGAAAGATGGAGGATTAGGAAAGGGAGTAGAACTGCCATGAGTCTCTTAAAGACTTGGGCGAGATCAGGCTTCCATCTGTTGTATAACCCTATTACACTAAGCAAAGACTTTATTGGTTATGATGTTAACTTATCGCATAATAGCATAACTTCTCTCATGTCTGTATCTTTATAGATATTATCAGAAAAACAAATGACCATATATAGATGATGGCAAACATTAAGACCTGAGATTTGGGGAGAAAAATGAAAGAATGAATGCCCTAGGTTGGAATAGGAAAGAAGCTTTGGGATTGAAAACTGTTAACTTGCAAGTATGGTGGATTAAACTAGATGAATATTATGGGGAGAAAGTATAGTTTGGGGATGCTATTGAATATTTAGAAGAGATGGCTGGGGTTAGACAAAAGTGGAGATTAGCCAGGAATAAAGGCCTGGTGGGATGGGAGGTGATTTGGCAGTGTGGGTCCAAATAGAAGCCAAGGTGAGATACTGAACAGGGTGGCCAAGATCAGAGCCAGAACTGTTTAATACAGAGCCAGGGATCTGGAGGCAGTTTGGAAGGGTATGTAAGGGGGTGGGGGATTTGCCAAGAATATGTACCTTCTGGTTGGGGAGTTTTCAAATGGGAAAATTGCTAAGCTCATAGCACATATTATATAACACTGTAATTCCTCTTAGCTCATTCTTTTTAGTCAATGCCGAATTAAGAGTTAAACAAATTTAAAATCTGGAATTTTGTTTAAAAAATTAAAACACCCAAACATATCATGTTTCCAACAAATGTTTTTTAAACAGATCTTTCAGCCAAGTTGCTCAAGAGCAACAGTTGAGTAGAACTGCACGTCTTTCTTCCAGCTCTGTCTACTGCAGAATGGAAACAGGAACCTTTGGGGATATCTGTGAGTCATAAAATGCGGTGGAGAAGTCTCCAAAGCCATTTTTTCCTAGGATGGAGAGTTCTAATCTCACATTGGCAGGCTCTGTTGGCTGCAAGGTACATTGTTTTCTTTGATTCCTTCTCAGATGTTCTGCGTGATCTTGGACCATTAAGCGTTTGATGTATTGGAGCAGGAATGTTGCATAATATGACAAGATTGCAATGCTTTCTGCTCTTGTATTCTCTTCAATTATATACAAATCATGATTCTAATCTGTGCTTCCTTCATAGGTATATTTAATGAAGTTGTCTTTGAAGGAAGCAAGGTGGAGTAGTCCTGCAATTCTGAAAGCATATAGTACTAGTGACTGAAGACATATGCTTTCATTCATTAAAATAGGATGTAAAAAAATGCTGCCAGAATAGTTTGTTTCTGACTGTGTGTGTGACTCATTTGATCTTGTTTAAATATTAATTCTTGCATTGGGCAATGTGTGCTCACAAAGGTATAGCTTACAAACATACTACTGATATTAAGAATGGATCAAAAAGTAGGCCTTTGATCTTGCAAGGGTAAAAAGGTCTGTAAAGATCTTCATTTTTCAAGAAATCATAATCTGAAATCTGAAATTGATAAATTTTTGATCTGAAATCATAAATTGATAAATCAGTAGTGAATTTTGGTAAGTATGCACTGAATATACAAAATTAATAACAACAAAAGTACTATTAAAAACTGTATGAAAAGCAAACAAAAAAATTTCAAAAGGAAGCCAGAAAAAAGCACCTAAAAGTCATCAAAAAATAGTGTTGATTCCTTTGTCCATAAAGTTAACCAACATAAATTCTTTGAATTTGATGTAATCTGGATTACTTCTAAATTGATTTATTATTTGCAAGTGTTTTATTCTTAATTTTCAAAAATGCACATATACTTTACTTCAAATGTGAAAATATTAAATGGAGAATTCAAAAGATTTTGATTAAAATTTAGCTTTTTGAAGGACTGCTTTCCACCAATACCATTTTTTATTCCTATCATCAGTGAATGAGGCTCTTAACAAGCTCACTGACATTTCTTGCTGATTTAAAAATGAGAGTTTTTAGCTGTACATTGTTGTTTTGATTTGCATTTTTCTAGTGGCTAATGAGTTTTTAAAATAATTATGGCAAAATAGGATTAAGTTTTATTTTTTCTTTTATGTAGCATGTTTTATCCAAGAAATATTTGCCTATACCAAGGTAATGAAGAGATATTCTTTTTTTCTTTCTTCAGAATCTTTATGGTTCTTACAATTAAATCAATGAACATTAAGGTGTTAATTTTTAAAATGTAATGTGAAGTAAATTTTGAATTTTTTTCTCATATGGATATCTGATTCTTGTGGTGTAAAGTTTTGAATAAATTATTATTTCTTAAACTGAAAATATCTTGCATGTTTTTCAAAACATAGGTCACCACATATGCATGGTTTATATCTAAGATTTCTATTCTGTTCCACTGATATATGTGTATCTTTATGTCAGTATTACATGACTGTTGCAATTTAAGTCCTCAAACTTTTTTTTTTTTTTTGGTACTGGGGATCGAACTCACAACCTTGCGCTTGCCAGGAAGGCACTTAAACCACTGAGCTAAATCCCCAGCCCAAAACTTTTTCTTCTGTTTTAACTCTGATTTGGCTTTTCTAGGTCTTTTGTCATTTTTTACAATTACTTGTATTTCTACAAAACACCTTCTAATATTTAACTGGGATTGGATTAAACCTGTGTATCAATTTGGAAAGAAATGAGAGCTTACAAATTTACTTTATTAACATATTTTGCATTCATAATATTCTTTGCATTTTGATGTAGGATTGGTTTCAGGACTCCCTGATGATACTAAAATTGTTGGATGCTCATGTGCCTTATATTTAGTAGAGCAGTATTTGCATATAACCTACAGACATCTGCATACTTTACACCATTTCGAGATTACTTAGAATACTTGATATAATGTAAATGCTATGTAAAAAGGTGCTGTACTCTATTGCGTGGGGAATAGTGACAATAAAAAGTTTGTACATGTTCAGTACAGACACAATTTTACTTTTTTACATATTTTCAATTCACGGCTGGTTAAATACGCAGATGAGGAATTATTTTAGGTATCTTTAAGTTTTTCATTCTTTAGTAAAAATCTTATTATTGGGGGTAGATTTAGTCTTACTTATGTGATATTTTTTATTCTATTCTAATATCAAGTCACAAAGTTAGTTTTCATATTATTTAGATATAGTTAGTTTTTATATATTGATCTAATACATTGAGACCTTGGGAATTCACCTATTTTTGGTTTTCCTTTCTCTTTCATTGGTGGAGAAAAATAAAGGAGGAGAGGTTTAATTTGATTTATGGTTTCAGACATCTTAGTTCATGGCTTCAAGGCAGAGACAATGCTGGGAGGCTATGGAGGAAGAGAGCTGCTCACCGCATGGCAGTTGCGAGGCAGAGCCCCAGGGAAGAGCACGAAGAAGATGTGTAGCCTGCAAGCATGCATCCAGGAACCTGCCTTCTCCAATCAAGCTTCGCCTCCTTGCAGCACATTCAGTTATGAACATCAGTGGATTAACCCATGAAGAGCCCAGCATCCCCATGATCCACTGACCTCTGTGGAAGATGCCCACGAATTCAGTAAAACTGACAATGAAGATGAAGTGTTAGGTTGGTGTTCCATGCTATAGTACCAATACACTGGTAGCCAAGGCAGGAGGATTGCAAGTTTGAGGACTGTCTGTGAAATTTAGTGACTTAGTGAGAAACTCTGTTAAAGAAAAGAAAGAAAGGAAAAAGAAAGGAAAAGAAAAGATAAAGATCAACTGGCAGAATTCCCTAACATCTCTGCAAATAATAATTTTACTTTCTTTCCAGTATTTTAGCCACTGTTTTCCTTCCTTTTCTTTTTTACATTTACTAGGACTTCTCGTGTTGTGAGAACATACATCTTTACTATTTTAGGGTACAAACTTCCAGTGTTTCACCATGTTTTGGGATGCTATTTTTTTATATGTGCCTTTTACTGTATATGAAGAATTCTTGTTAATTCTTAATTTGCTGAGAATTTAAAATCATAAATGGGTGTTGAATATTGTTAAGTGATTTTTAATTTATTGAGATGAGTGTATTATATCTTAACTTTTCTGGTGGTTACATTAATGCATTTAAAATGTTAAAGTTTTGCATTCTTTGGGTAAGTCCAACTTGTTCGTGAAAATTCTCTGCTTAGGCTTTTGGATTCAAATTGCCTTTTGAAGGTTTTAGTGCCATATTAACAAAGGCCCTTGATTTGTAATTTTCTTCACTGATATAAAATTCAAAATACTTATTAAAATAATTTTACCTTATTTCATATCATATGTAGTTATACTATTCAATTTAGCACAGTTAAAGCTTATGGGGAAAACTGCTTCTTGTGTAATTTGTAAAATATTGTGATTATTTTATTTTACTTTTAAAATTTTATTTAAAGAGAAAAAAAACCCCAGAAAAAATGATAGCAACAATACAGAACTCCAAAGGAAAAAAAAGAAAAGAACAACAACAACAAAAAACACTAAGAAATCACTACTTGATAAATTAGATACCATCATCCTGGAAATAGTTGTTCAAGTTACAAAATTAAAGCATACCAAGTAGACATTCAAACAGTGAGACTGTTAACAGTTCTGCTCAAGGATCTAACAAAAACAGTAATATGGTCATCTATCCTACACACCCAAACATATATGCAGCCATATCCTTTAGAGCACTTTCTTTTCCTCTCTTTTTCACAGTAGCAATTACACATTTTGGGTTTTATTACTCCTACATTTCTTTTTTTTTCCTGCTACATTTTTTTATTTAAAGAGAAAAAAACCCAACCAGATAAAACAGAAAAATGGTAGCAACAATACTGAATTCCAAAGAGAAAAAAATAAAAGAACAAAAACAAGCAAACAAACAAAAAACCACCCCAAACAACAACAACAAATAAAACAAAAACACTAAGAAATCGCCACTAGATACATTACATATTCTCATCATTGGAAATAGTTGTTCAAGTTACAGAATTAAAGCATACAAAGTAGACATTCAAACAGTGAGATTGTTAACAGTTCTGCTCAACAATCTAACAAAATCTAACAGTAATAGGGTCATCTGTCTTACACACTTAAACATACATGCAGTTATATCCTTTAGAGCACTTTCTTTTCCTCTCTTTTTTACAGTAGCAATTACACATTTTGGGTTTTATTACTCCTACAGTTCTTACTATTTTTTACACTAGCAAAACAATGTGATATTTAAAAATATGATTCTTATTTATTTCACTAATGAGGATAGTCTCAAGTTGTCTCCATTTCCATATAAAGGCCTCAAGATCATCTTTTTTACATCTGAGTAATATTCCATTGTGTAAAAATACCACATCTTTTTCATCCACTCTGTGGTTGATGGGCATTATGGTTGTTTTCAAGATTTATCTATTACAAATTGGGCTGCTATGAACATGGGTACACATATATCACTATGATATGACCTTTTCAGTTTTTCTGGGAAAATACCCAGGAGGGGAATAGCTGGGTTGAATGGAGCTTCCAATCCTAGTCTTCTGAGAATTCTCCATATTGATTTCCATAGTGGTTGCACCAGTCTGCACTCCCACCAACAATGGAGCAGTGTTCCTTTTCCCTTGCAGCCTCACCAACATTTGTTATTGGTTTATTTCTTGATGGCAGCTATTCTTTCTGGTGTGAGATGATATCTCAATATTGTTTTAATTTGCATTTCTTGAATGACCAGTGATGGTGAACCTTTCTTCATATATCTGAGAACTATGTGTTCATCTCAGCTGCCCATTTTTGGAGAGGGTCTTTGAATTTGTGGGGGTTGATGTTTTTTAATTCTTTATATGTTCTTGATATAAGCCCTTTGTCTGAGGGGTTGCTGGCTAAAATTCTTTCCCATTCTGTGGGTTTTATTTTCACTCTGATGGTGATTTCTTTTGAAGTGCAGAAACTTTTCAATAATATGAGATCCCAGTTGTTGATTCTCTGAAGTGTTTCCCGTGCAGTTTTCATTTTGTTCATGAATACTCTGCCTACCCCTATGTCTCCAAGATTTCTACCTGACTTATCTTCTAGTAGATTTAGTGTTTCTGTTTTAATGTTTAGGTCTTTGATCCACTTAGACTTTACTTTTGTGCATGGTGATAGGCAAGGATCTAGTTTCAGTCTTCTGCATGTGGAGAGCCAATTTTTCCAACACCATTTATTAAAGAGGCTATCCTTCCTCCAGTGAACATGTTTAGCCCCTTTGTTTAATATCAGGTGGCTGACTGTCTTTGTACTTATCCTTGCATCTTCTAATCTGTTCCATTGATCCTCAGGTCTATTCTTTGCCAGTACCATGCTGATTTTATCACTGTGGCTTTGTAGTACAGTTTCAAGTCAGGAATTGCGATGCCTCCTGCCTTGCCTTTATTGCCCAGAATTGCCTTTGCTATTCTAGGTTTCTTCTGTTTCCAAATGAATTTTAGGAGTGTTTTCTCTAGATCTGTGAGGTATATCAATGGTATTTTGATTGGGATTGCGTTAAATCTGTGTAACAGTTTGGGGAGTATGGCCATTTTCACAATGTTGGTTCTTCCTAGCCAAGAGCATGGAACATCTTTCCATTTTCTAATATCCTCTTCAATCTCCTTTTTTAGCATAGTATAATTTTCAGTATATAGGTCTTTTACACTTTTAGTTAGGTTGATTCCTAAGTATTTCATTTTTTTAGATGTTATTGTAAAGGGCAATATTTCCATAATTTCTCTCGGTGAGTTTCTTGTTTGTGTACAGGAATGCTATTGATTTTTGAGCACTGATTTTGTATCCAGCTACACTGCTGAATTTGTTTATTACCTGTAGTAGTCTGTTAATGGAGTTTTTTGGGTCTTCCATATAGAGTGTCATGTCATCTGCAAATAGTGATAATTTAACTTCTTCTTTTCCTATCTTTATTCCTTTTATTTCTTTCTCTTGTCTGATTGCCCTGGCTAGTGTTTCCAGAACTATATTGAAAAGGAGTGGTGATAGTGGACATCCTTGTCTTGTTCCTTATTTTAAAGTGAAAGCTTTCAGTTTTTGTCCATTTAGTATAATATTGGTGTTGACTTGTCATAGATGGCCTTTATAAAGTTGAGGTAGACACTGTGTATTCTGAGTTTCTGAAGGGTTTTAATCATGAACATGTTTTGGACCTTATCGAAAGCTTTTCTGCATCTATTGAGATGACCATGTGGTTTTTGTTTTTGGCTCTGTTGATGTTGTGTATTACATTTATTGATTTGCATATGTTAAACCATCCCTGCATTCCTGGAATGAACCCCTCTTGGTCATGATGCATAATCTGCTTGATGATTTGCTGTATTCTATTTGCTAGTATTTTATTGAGAATCTTTGCATCTATGTTCATTAGTGAGATTGGCCTATAGTGCTTCTTTTTGGTTGGGTCTTTCTCTGGTTTCTCTGGTTCTCTGGTTTGGCAGAGTAATACTTGCTTCCAGGAATGAATTGGGGAGGATTGCTTTCTTTTCAATTTCATTGAAGATTTTAAGGAGTATTGACATCAAGTCTTCTGTAAATTTCTTATAGAATTCAGCTGTGAATCCATCAGGACCTGGGCTTTTCTTTGTTGGTAAGTTTTTTATTATGTTTTCAATTTCAGTAGCTGATATTGGGTTATTCAAAAATTGCTATATCTTCTTGGTTGAACTTTGGTAGTTCATATGTTTCTAGAAATCTTTCCATTTCCTCTGTGTTTGCCTCTTTATGTGAGTAAGATTTTCAAAGTAAGTACTCATGATCTTTTGAATTTCCATGGGATCTGTAGTAATTTCCCCTTTTTTGGTCCTTATTGCATGAATTTGGGTTTTTTCTTTCTTTTTATTTATAAGGTTAGCTAGAGATTTGTCAATTTTGTTTATTCTCTCAAAAAACCAGCATTTTGATTAATTAATTCTTTGTATTTTTTTGTTTCAATTGCATTGATTTCTGCTCTAATCTTTACTATTTCCTCTCTCCTATGAGCTTTAGATTTAACTTGCTCTTCTTTTTCTAGAAGCTTGAGATGAAGCATTAGATTGTTTATTTGTGCTCGTTCTGTTTTCTTGATATGACAATTTATTGCTATATAGTTCCCTCTTAAGACTGCTTTCATTGCATCCCACAGATTACAATAGGTTGTTTCCACATTTTCATTGAATTGTAGGTATTGCTTTATTTCTTCTTTAATTTCCTCTGTAGCCCACTGATTGTTCAAAAGGTTGTTATTTAACTTCCATGTATTTATGCCAGTTTTGCAATTTCTTTTGCCATTAATTTCCAGTTTCAGTGCGTTATGGTCAGATAGTATGCATGGGATAATTTCAATATCTTTGCATTTACTTAAGAATGTTTTATGGGATAATATATGGTCTATTTTGGAGAATGTCCCGTGGGCAGCTGACAAGAATGTGTATTCTGATGTGGTTGGGTGGAACACTCTGTAAACATCTACTAAGTCCAATTGCTTGCAGGTATGATTCATTTCTATTATTTCTTTGCTGATTTTTTGTCCAGTTGATCTATCTCTTTGTGAAAGTGGGCTGTTAAGGTCACCTGTAATAATTGTGTTCGTGTGTATTTGGTTTTTCATGTCATTTAGTATCTGTCTTATATAGTTGGGTGCTCCTGTGTTTGGTGCATATATATTTATAATTGTTAGTTCTTTGTCTTCAATTTTTCCACTTACGAGTATGTAGTGACCTTCTTTGTCTCTTTTAATCATTTTAGGTTTGAAGTTAACATTGTATGCAAATAGAATATTTATCCATGCTTCTTTCTGGGTTCCTGTTGCATGGAATACTGTTTTCCATCCTTTGACTTTTAATCTAAGAGTTTCTTTTTGAGTCAGATGCATTTTTTGTATACAGCATATTCTGGGATCCTGTTTCTTGACCCATTCTGTCAACCTGTTTCTTTTGATTCTGTGAATTGAGCCCATTTACATTTATGGATATCACTGATATATACTGGCTTGACTTTGTCATGTTGTGTTACTGTTGTTAGTTTCCTGCTTTTCTCCCTTGTTTACTTTCTTGTCCCGCCTGGTGATTTATTTCTGTTGTTGTTCTGGAGATTGTGGTCACTTTTATCTCTACCTAGGATGTCCTTCATCACTCTTTCTAAGGTTGGTTTGGTGGATATAAATTTCTTTAGCTGTTCTTTGTCATGGAAGTATCTTGTTTCTCCATTAAATTTGAAAGACAGTTTTGCTGGGTATGTCAGTCTGGGTTGAAAGCTGTTTTCTTTTAGGGCTTGAAATACTTCACTCCAAACTCCTCTTAACCTGAAGGTTTGTGCTGAGAAGTGTGCTGTGATTCTAATAGGCTTTCCTTGGTAGGTGAGTTGTGTCTTTTCTCTAACAGCTTTTAGTATTCTGTTTTTATGCTGTATGTCTGCAATCTTAATTATTATATGTCTGGGTGTAGGTTTACATTGGTTATGACTGTGTGGCATTCTATATGCTTCACTTATTTGTATATCCAATTTTTCCCCCATGTTTGGGAAATTTTCTGCCATTAGTTCTGTGAACAGCTTAGCTATATCCTTTGCATTGTCTCCTGCCTCCTCACTAATGCTCACTAACATTATTTCTCCTGGCATAATCTTGTAGCTTTTGGATTGTTATTTCATGTTGCTTTGTTGTTTTTATAAGTTTTATCCTTTCAAGATCGCTATCTGCAATCCTGTCCTCAAGGTCCAAGATTCTAACCTCAGCTTCATTTAAATGGCTTTGCAGGCTTTCAATACAATTTTTTCCTTCTTGCATATCTCTTTCAATTTGTTTCTTAGATCCTACTTGTTTTCTGCATTGTTCACTCAAAGTTTCAATCAATTTCCCATGCTCCTGTAGTTTCTTATCTATTTCTTCTCTAGCTATGTTGAGCAGCTCATTTACTAAGGTTGTTACTTTTGTCTTTACATAAGACATTATTTCTAATTTGAGTTCTTCTATAGCCTCATGGATTTGTTTCTTTATTTCATTTGCTATCTTTTCAGAGATTTCTGATGTATGAATTTTAGGGTCCTCTATTTCATTATCAGCTGCACTTGCCCCTGATGAACTAGATGTGCAGGATTGCATTTTGTCTTTTCCTTTAGTCATTTTCACCTTTTGGGTAAATTTCTGGTCTTTCTGTTCCAACAGTCACAAGTTTCTGTAGTGTGTGTTTCAGGGTTCTACTGTGTGGTTGATGTTTGTCAAATTGCTGAGTATCACCATGAAGAGGAGATCCAGTCCCCTGAATTCCTGTGCCTGTTGGGTGAGTCCTATATTCTTTCTGGGCTAACTAGCCCAGAAGTATTGATGTAGGGCAACTCTTAGTTCCTGTTGTTGTTATAGCTTCAGGTTGTTGCAGGTCACCAGGTCTCCCTGGCTATAGTGTTTGTGTCAGCTGAGGCCCTACTGTGTCACTGGGGGGTCTCATAAGTTCTTTTAATTTCCTCTATATTGGGGCGAGGCAATATTGACGCACTCCTCAACCTGTCTAATGTTCTCTGTGTGGGGGAGGGGGTTACCCACTCTCTTGCCAGGATAGCCAAGGTCTTACACTTGGACGGAGATTCACTTCCACCCCTATTTACCCACTGCAGACCTCTATTATATGGGGCAAACTCACCACACTGACTGAAGCCTGATGAGGTCTTCTGTTTGGGTGAGGGGTTCCTGAGCCTCTCATCGAGCCAGCATGGTAATCCACTGCAGTCCAATGTTCCTGGTGGAAGGGTGGGTCCAGCAGATGTGGTCCCAGGCAGCTCAGGCCTGTGGCAGACTTCCTAGATGTTCCTGGAGGAGGGGCGGTCCCAGCAGCCACAGACCCAGGCACCTCAGGCCCTCTGCCACTGGTCCCTGCACTGTTTCTTGAGGGCAGAGGGCGGGCCTACCTCTCCTGAGTAGCCCTGGATCTCAGTTGCTGGTCAGCGGATGTTCCCTGTCCTCTTTTTTTTTTAAGGGGGTAAAATTAAACACAACAAAACAGAACAAAACAGGACATAGGAAAGCATAAATTTCAAAGCTAGACAACCAGAGATCTTCACTATCTATCATACTGTCTCTTGTTTTCTTCCAGTTTGTTGTCCATATCTTCGCATAGGGAGAATTCATACAAAACAACATAGCCGACCTCTCACAAGATGTCCAGTTCACTGGCTCCTGTAATTTTCTTGTAATAATTTTATTTGGTAGATTTGGTATCAGGATGTGTTGGCTTAATAAAGGAATTCAGAAATGTTTTGTTTTTCTGTATTTGCCAAGGTAGTTTGCATATGCTTGGCATTATTTTTTCTTTGAATGTTTGATAGAATTTTCAGAGAAATCATTAAGGCCTAGAGTTTTTTTAAAACTATGAACTCCATATCTTTGGCTGAAGTGGGATGTGATAGCAGTTAGAGTTACTATACCAAAATAGCAACTTAAGCAAAGAAATTAGTATTCCTATAATTCTGGAGGATAAAACCTAAAATTAGGTTGTCAATAGATTTGGTTACTTCTGAGTTCTCTCTTTTTAGTTTGAAGATTTTAGCCTTCTTTCTGTGTTTTTATTCTGCATTGGATTTGATGATTCTTAATTTATATGTTGGTCTTTTTCACATAATTTGGAAAATTCTCAGCCACTGTCATTTTAACAAATCTTTCCATAGTCTTGCTCTTCTCCTTATGAATCTTCAGAGTATATAAATTTTAGGCTGTATGCTAGTGTCCCAAGTATATTATTTGTATATTGTCCAAGTATATTGATTCGAGTTTTTAAAATAATTTTTATCTTAGTTTGATCTCTTGTCTCGGAAATGCTTGATACTTGACAGCCATGTTGTAGTATTGAGAGATACCTGTATCTGTCCCTGCATGGAGATGAGAGTACTGTCACCTCTGGAAAGTCAGACTGATTCAGACCTTTAGTGTCAAGAGGCTTATCAAGGTCTCCTTAACATGCAGGGTTGCTTGAGCCTAAGGAAGACACTGTCCTAGAAACCTCAGCTTATAATTTTGCAACGTAATTTAGCAGTCTGAGAACTGAACCTTTATCTACTTGCTGCCAAAATAACATGTTTTATTAACTTTGGATACATATCTTATGAGTAGTTTCTATATCTATCTATATCTATCTATCTATCTATCTATCTATCTATCATCTATCATCTATAAAACTTAGAGCTAAGGAGGTAACTCACTGAGGTATTATTAGTTAGGTATGAGTCAGTGAATGTGAATTTATTGGCATTGGGAGTGAAAAATGATAAACACTCAAAAATTTTTTTGGATTCTAAGAAGAACTACTGAATGCCAGTTTCACTGGATCAGGCAAAAGGAATCTTATTTCAAAGCGGTGCTATGAAGCAGGAGAGGAGAAGTTGGTTTTTTTGTGTGGACTATGGAAGAACTTTGTGTCTGCATATGCGGAATATCTCACAGGACAAACATGCAATGAAAGTAACATTTTGGATCACAAGAAAAGTTATAGCTTGAGAAGTGCATGATGGTTTGGAAAATAGCATCATTTATTCTGTAAAAATTTGAAGCCCAAAACTGATTCAGTATGAACTCCATCTTGAAAAGTACTTTTCCAGTTAGGGAGAACCAATTGTGGGTATGTGGAGATGTGGATATGAACCAAAAATTTAAAAGCCCGTGACTCGTTTTCTTTTTTAAATCTATCTAAGAAAATGACCATGTTTAGTTATAGGACTTTTGTAGCCTGAGTAATCCCACACGTATAGGAAACTATAAGTAAATTTTTATCAAATTACACAATGACTTAGTTCAAGTATCTTTCATCACTTTATTTGCTCCTGTATTAAGTTTGATGATTTCATTCAGTGCACCAAAAAGAAGCAGTGAAGAGAATGTTTATTTGGGTTTTACTTAGATGATGAGGGGATGTGCATTTTAACCTTTAAAATCTTTAAAATCTTTCTATTGTTGGGGCCAGATAAAAGCCACACACTAAAAACTTAAGAAAACCATTGTGATTTTCCAGAAACAGAGTCACAATCAGATAGCATATGAAGGCTGGGTAGTATTTAAATCTTCTCCCCACCTAGACTGGCTTTATTTATTTTTTTCTTGAAATGCAGTTATTTGAATATCTTATTCTTGGTTTGTTACTAACTACTAATCAAAGCATTAAATTTGGTTTTCATAGTATTTGCTTTTGAATGAAGATACTTTCCATTTATTTTTGTAGGTTTTCAGGTCTTTAGAAATCATGTGAAGCTAATGCATCAGCAATGCTCCAATTCTGACTTTTCATCCGGCAACTCATTTTGGTGATGTGTAAGGCACTGTGAATGAAGGTTACCCATGCGAACTCTCGCTATTACTCGAAAACATAAGCTTATTAGGTAGCAATCTCAGAACACAAGGGAAGAATAGAAAAGAAAATGAATATTAAGAAAGAATCAAAATCAGAAAAATCACAAAATGGCATATATTAGTATATATCTTCTAGTGATAACCCTGAGTGTAAGTGATTTTAATTTTCCAAAAATGACATAGGCTTGTTGATTGGTTTAAAAATAAGATCCAGCAATTTGCTGTTTGCAAAAAATACACCCCACTGGCACACACAGATTGAGAGTAAAAGGATGGAAAAAGATAGTCCATGAGAGTGGAATCTGAAAACAACCAAGAATAGCTATACTCATATCCAACAAAGCGGATCTCAAACAAAATTAGTCAGAAGGCACAAAGAAGCACACTACATATTGATAAAGAAGATGATCCACCCAGAAAATATAATATTTGTAAATATATATGCACTGAACAGCAGTGCACCCAATTTCATAAGACAAATACTATTTGCATAAAAGGACCGGCCCAGTAATAGTGAGTAACTTCAGTATACCACTCTCACAAATACATTCAATATCCAGACAAGAAAATCAAAGAGACTTCAAATAAATAATGTATGGTGCATCTTTAGGGCTTAGAAAAATAAAAAAACAAGCTATTTCTAAAACCAGTAGAAGGAAACAAATAACAAAGATTGAAGCTGAAGTTGATAAAGTAGGCATGAAAAGAATAACATAAAGGATCAATGAAGCGAAGGGTTAGTGCTTTGAAAAGATAAACAAGATTAACAAAAGAGAACTAGAGGTGAATAAGTGGTTATGAAAATCAACACTACTGAAATCTGAAAGATCATGTGGATCTATTTTAAAATTTACATTCCAGTAAATTGGAAAATCTAGAAGAGTGTTATCACCTTATTATTTGGGATTCTTCTGCCAAGACTAAATGAAAAGTATGGGTATAATTTCATCCTTTTTTTCTTGTTGCCCAAAACACAGAATTATTTAATTTTTCCACATTCGTTGTCAATACAAATGTTTTATTTTTCAATACAGTGCCTCACATAGACAATAATTAACATTTCTCTCAGAGGTAGTAGTTGCAGGCACTAACCATTCGATATCAGCCACCTGCACATCACTTTCAGTATAAAATATCTAGGTTGGGGGGACAGGGATTTGAATCATGAATGCAATGCTTGTATTAGATATATCCCTCTGCCTTCCCACGAAGAACAGACTCAAATTAGGAGTAGAAGGCTCCTGGAAGAATCATGTATAAAGAATGGGGCATCCTACTACAAGGAGAGACTGGCTGGTATGTGTTTCTTCATAGGGTGTCTGCTTCGCGGGAAACCTGCTGGATGGCCTCTAGCCCCATTTCAACAGAAGAGAACACAGTGAGAGACTACTGGCAAGATGAAGAGGGCCTGCACTTCTGCTCTCTGGCAGAGATCAGGCACGTATCCTGGAAGGAAGAAAAATAAATGTAGCTTGTTGGGTAGGGAGAACTCAGCAGGAAGAGGCAGTCGATGTTCTTGGGAGGGAAAGGTGAGAATTGGGATTGCAGCATGAAGCTGACCTGGGGCATAATCTACCTTCCCAAAACTCTGCTGTAAGGGAATTAATTCCTCAAGACTCTTCCAAGAGCTCATCCAGTCTCACAAAGATCTCAGTTTGGATCTGTTGTGCATAGGGCACCAAGTTTGGATCTGTTGTGCATAGGGCACCAAGGTCCAGCCAGAGAAGCAGAGAAAACCAGCACAGAGGATATGACAGCAGCCACCTAAATAAGGAGCCACTTGTTTGTCTCCCTCTTCCTCATCTCTACTTTGCTCCAACACATGGAAAGGGCTAGGCCTCGAAGAGAAAGTGTGCAAGGGAGAGGAATAATGCAGACGCACACACAGACTGCCCCTCACTCCCCAGCCCATGGGTGCAGCTAGCATCTGAGGCTGTTCTCACAGTTGGGCTGGAGATTGAATTTGGAATCAAAACTTTACGTTGCTCTGACTTATGGTAGCCAAAAGTGACTAGGAAATTACAGAATCTACCAAGTACAGCATTAAGGAATGGGAAAAAGATTTGACAAAGTATTATTAAAAGCGGTGATTGAAAAACTACATGATACCATGTTTTAATTCCATTTGCCTTAAATTGCAGTGGTATTCATATTGAGAAAGTGTCTTTTATGGGTTTGGCACGTGTAGTGGAGAAATAATAAAGGAGAAACGTGAGCTGAGAAGCCATCTCCCTTTCGGCTTCTGGAAAAAGTAGTAATTTCAAAACTTTTAGTGTTTTGTTACAATCAGTGACACGAAGAGCATTTTGTTTCGCTGGTTGTGGTTTTATATGGGGCTGGACTTATGTAGGAACATTTGAAAGAAAATATCCCATGAAAAGCATCTTGATTTCTCTTCATCAGATGACAAGCTGTGAGTTACGTGAGCATGAAGGTGAACCAGTGTGAATCAGGGTTTGTAATGCACATATTTGGAAGATGCTGGTTTGTGTAACGATTCCAAGGAGCGCAGATGGTAAAGAGCACCCAGGCCTGTGGAGAAATTGGAGCTGCTGAGAGAGTCCCAGACACCTGTTTTGAAATAATGGCATTTTACATTATTACTTCAGGAGTTCCTGCTTTATGTTAAAACTACAGATGTTTCCCATATGTTTTAAAGATATTTTTCATACATTTGGTCTCACAGAGTCATCTTATACTATCAAAGCATAGCGATGTTTTCTCCTCTGGAAATTATCATCATATTGTAAGAATCAAGATGGAATACAAACCTTATCGCAACCTATGAATGCTTAAAGAAAGGGGCTTGAAAACCTCCCAGGCCAAATACATCCACCTATTACACCTCTCAAATGTAACTCCAAACAAAAATCCAGGATTAAACTATACATTTAAGATAATTGATGTGTCTGCTATGGCAAGAGCTAATCATGAGCTAACCACAAAGTTTTCTTTTGTTGTGAAAATATTGAAAATTAAAGGAAATTAGTTCAACAGAAATCATTCGCATTCTTCTAAGGATGCTTCTCTTTTATCTTTATGCTTTTGTCCATTGAAATTAATGAACTAAATCCAAATTTGAGATATTACGAGATTATTTTTCAAGAAGATAGTTTTAAGTGGATGTAGATGATTGATTTCATTTTTTTTTTAAGAGGTGGATTTTAGACCTTAAAAACCATTCAAGCTGGTGACTTTGGGAATGATACTTAAGCTCTCTATACTGTTTCTCCTTTTGTAAAATGAACACCTCAGTTAGTTAGGTGCTTGTTTAATGAAAATGTAAATGAAGGGCTCATTATTTATTAAGGGAGTTATTATAATTTTTTCTGACTCTGTCATTTTTGCATGTCTACTTTCCCACGAATTTTATTTTTTTCCTTGTAGCAGGTATGTTTGGCTTTTACTTTGACGTTCTATTCACCACATATTTATCTGTTTCCATTTTGCCTTTCTGGCGTGGAAAAGACTATTAATTTTTCTTAGGATTACAATGTATCTTCACGTCTTTTAAAAATATATTTCCATTTACCAATTCCTTTTGCATCTTGGGGAACCCTGTGTGGTAGAATGATATGGAATAATTGCTTTCTAACCCAAACTTCTCAACTGTTCAAAAAATGAAACATAAAGTCATCTTTTGCCCAAGGGGAAGGAGGGTAATATTTTTAAAAATGGGCAACAAACAAACACATCAGATTTTCCTAGGCCGGGTGTGGCGGTGCACTCTTGTAATCTCAGCACTTGGGAGGCTGAGGCAGGAGGATCATTGTGAGTTCAAGATCAGCCTGAGCTACAAAGTGAGCTCAAGGCCAACCTCAACTGCAGAGTGTCTCAAAACACAAAAAATTTTCCAAAGTAGCAAATTCAGGCATAAAGAGATGATTTGAGTGGTGATGTCACCTACTGGTGAGCTCTGAATTTCCTGTCTGTGCACAGTGTATGTATGGTCAAGGAAATATCAATGTTGAGGAAAAGGAAGATTTTGAGGTAAAGAAAAGAGGATAGGATGGGCACTGAACTCAGGCCACATCATCCACTGTATTTCAGAGATCTGAGAACAAAAGAACCCTGCCGCACACCTGTCCCTCCCTGCCATGTGGCGGCAGCCTCACAGGATGGAAGGGAAGAGTTGAGGAACTGCACCCATCCCTACATTTCCTCCAGGGCCCAGCTGCACACAGGACAACAGCCACGTCTTTCCTGTGCCCGTGAGGAAAGTGCAGGAACAGAACAGCCAAGATTATTTAAAGACTGTGGGAAGGCAAGGGAGTGTGGGAATCTGACATCTGAGACCACATCCAGGACTGAGGACCTGCAGGAGAAGCCCCAGGGCAGTAATGATGAACGTCAGTGATACCTGAGTAACACTGTGTGGTAAATTATATGTGAATTCCTGGGGGTTAGCATGAGCCCCAGCAAAAGGGAAAAGGGGAGGAGAAAAATACAATTGCTGTCTCGGTCACTTTTCTCTTGTTGCTAGGACAAAACACCTGACACCTAAAATGGGGGAAGGAAAGGTTTATTTAGCTCACAGTTTGTGGAGGTTTCAGTTCACAGTCAGCTGGCTCCGAGGCAGGGTGGCATGGCACTGGGGTAACACTTCAAGGCAGCAGGCAGAGCAGAGGTAGGAAAATAAGCCTCTTCTCCTCCCTTATGTTGTACACTGGCCCCTTCCCCGCCCCAGGCTGGTGTAGGGCTCACAAAATCTCTGCGCCCTCCTCTTGCACAGGATGAGGATGTTTACCAAGTAAGGATCCTGGCTCCCTGCTGAGTCAGTTAAACTTCTCAAGTTGACACAATGAATTAGGCACAACAATTGCATTGCAAACAGAAGTCACTGAGGGTCATTCAGCTGGACTGAGGTTACTAAAAGCAGTGGAATTATGTTTTTGCACTGGGAAACTTGGGACCTCAGGATCAATAATTTAAAGAGAGGTAAGCTAAGTCACACTTATTCAAGCATGATCTCTCTGTTATATTGTAACTTTGTAGACAGAACTGCATGTCTGCAGCACACTTTCTTTACAAATCCAGTGCCTTGAAGACTTGTCTTCATTCTCTGTGCTGTAAATCCAATACCTTGCCAAATGCTGCTGCTGCTTCCTCCTGCATAGTTATCTATAGGATGCAAAGTTTCCGGCCCTGTTTGCTGCCAAGTTTATTTTCCAAAATTCTCACTTGTGTTCTTGTCTTGTTCTTGTCTTGTCTTATTCTCATTTTGGAAAAAATATATCTTACCACTTTTTTCTTACAGTAGCACGTACTGTCATAATTCACTCTTTGATTAGATCCCTATTATGGTTGATACATTGTGTCAACTTGAGAAGTTTAAAGTTTAGCTGGGAGACTCAGCAGGGAGCCAGTATCCTAACTTTGTAAATATCCTCATCCTGTGCAAGAGGAGGGCACCGAGATTTTGTGAGTGCTACACCTGCCGTGGAGGGGAGTGGTGGTGTCTGGTGTACCATATAAAGGAGGAGAAACTTGTTTTTGCCCCTTTTGTGCTGGCTGCTGCCTTAAAGTGTTGGCCCTGTGTGATGCCACCCTGCCTTGCAGCCAGTTGGTTATGGACCGAAACCTCCAAAAGCTGTGAGCTAAATAAACCTTTCCCTCTTTCATTTTGGGTGTTGGGTATTTTGAACCAGCAATGAGAGAAAAGCAACCAAGACAATCCCTCAAAGATTCTATGTCATATGAACCTATTAAATGTGACTTGGAGCCTAGGATATATTATACTCTAATACAACTTATTTATCAGTTGCATTCATATCTTTGGGAAGTGATGACACAATTATGAGACTGACTTTCTTATCTTGGGAAGTGATATTTGACACAGTTGTGAGGTCATAACTCTTGCTTGGAGTTATGTCCACAGAGAAATTTCTCAGGTTTACTTCTTGAGACTCTCAGCATATAATGGAATAAAGTTATGTGGCTTTGAAAGATATATAAAAATGATTCTAGATAAAATATGCAAATACTTTAAAATATAATTTTAAAATTTATGTTTAAACTAATACATAAAAATATAAAATTGCCCATATCAGTGGATACCATGTAATATTTTGATACATGCATATATTGTGTGATGTCTAAATAGGGTTAAGCATGTTTATCTCCTCAATTATTTGTCATTGCTTTATGGTGAAAAGTTGCAGAGTTCTTCCTTCTAACTTTTCAAAATGCACAGTGCATTATTGTTGTTAATAGCACAGCAGAACCTCTTCCTCCCACCTATATAATGTAGTGTGCATTGATCAGATCTTTCCATCTGCTCCCAGCCTACTCTTCTTGGCTTCTGGTGACCACTATTGTAAAAGCACAGCACTCAAGCAGGCAAGCATAGTCCAATGAATATTAAATATTGTTCCTTCAAGATACTCCAATGAAAGTGTCATCACGGCCAAATAAGCTTCAGAAATAATTCTCCTTATCCCTTTCGAGATTCTGAGCTCAAAATCACATAATGAAGGTTCCCAGCATCCTGATGAAGAGAAAACTATTCAATTTCGTTTGACTCAGTTGACTTCACTGTATGGATGAGTAATGTACATTGGCGTCAGTGTACTTGGGTTCAAATCCCCATGCCTTCCTTTTAGCATTATGAACTTGGATGAGTTTTAATATTTTCTTCTCTGAAAAATGAAAACATTTATAATGACGTTTCCATGAGTTTGTTGAAGCAAAGAAAAGGTAACTCATAGAATTTACCTCTATAAATGCCATATGGAAAGCATTAAATATTTTTTTAGCTATTATTACTTCCCAAATTATTTGACTACTTATCTTCTAAAGTTCCCATTACCCTGAAAAGATATAGTATAATATCCTACTTTTAATGTGCTTTCTGGCATTATTGTTCTTGTATTTCCTGTCCCCCTCTTTATTGTGTTACACTGTAAAAGTTGCCAAGATCTGAAATAAGAAATATTAAAATTTCAAACATGTGAAAAATTTTATAGATTTTCCATATATAGTCCTGTGGAATTTTTTATTTTAAATTAAGTGTATTGATACAAATTATACATACATATATATTTATATATGCATGTATATAATATATATGTATATATATAGCATATTCATCATAGGAAATTGACCTGTATATGATATATTTTGATTTCTTCTTCTGTTTTTCCAGAGGATTTTAAAAAATGATTTTAAAAAATCATTTTTCCCCTTTCCTTCCTTTCATCTTTCCCCATGCCTAGTTTCTCTTTCTTTTTGAACAATTTCTTCCAATATATATTATACATTTTGGTTCTTATTTACTCTCTCAGTTTTTCACACTATGGAGACAATTCAATGTTTACACACATGTGTTCACTTCATTTCACTTAAGAGTATGGTCTCAAGGTGCATCCATTTGCCTACATATGTCTCAAATTTATCCTTCTTTATGACTGAGTAGCACTCTATTGCCTAAAAAGACCTCACCTTTTTGTTCACTCCTTGGTGATGGGCATTTGGGTTGTTTCCAAGATTTAGCTATTACAAACTTCACTACTATAAACATAGGCTCATATATCACTATGGTATGATGTTTTTAATTCCTCTGGGAAGATATGCAGAAGGGAAATATTTGGGTCAAATGTGACTTTTAATTCTAGTTTTTTGAGGAATCTCCACACTGATTTCCATAGTGGTTGCACCAGTTTGTGCTCCTGCCAACAATGAAGAAAGGTTCCTTTTTCTCCATAGCCCCTCCAGAATTTGTTACTGGTTGATTTCTTGATGACAGCCATTCTTTTTGGAGTGAGGTTGAAATCATCAAGATTATACACCATAATCAAAGAGGATTCATCTCAGAAATGCAGGGATGGTTCAACATATGCAAATCAGTAAATGTAATGCATCATATTAACAGATCCCAGGACAAAAATCATTTGGTCATCTCAATAGACACAGAAAAAGCATTTGACAAAGTCCAACACCCATTCATGACAAAGACCCTACAGAAAATTGGAATAGATGTTCTTTACATCAGTCTGATAACAAAGCCATCTATGACAAACCACCAGCCAACATTATACTGGTCAAAAACTGAAAGCTTTTATTCTAAAATCAAGAATAAGACAAGGGTGGCCCTGAAGCAAGGCCAGCAGATCGCTGTAGCTTCTGGTTTCAAACAGGAGCCTAAAAAGAACTCTTTGTGTGGTCTGTTGGTCATTTCAGAACTTTGGAAATGGAATGGTCAATTCATCAGAAAGAAATAGCAGGTGAGTATGGAGGACTTTAGGGGGTCTGCAGGGGAGAGACCCTGGCACATCAGGACCTGCACAGTGTGGTTGACTTGGGCTGCCAGGAGACCAAGGAGCTCCTCCCCTCTCTGGGGGCAGCTGAGAGTGTGGCAGACTTTCGGCGGCCTGAAGGAGAGACAAACACCCTGGCGCATCGGGACCTGCACTGTGCAGTTGACTTGGGGTGCTGGGAGAACAAGGAACTCTCCCCCTCTCTGAGGGCAGCTGAGAGTGTGGCAGACTTTCAGTAGCCCGAAGGAGAGAGACCCTGGTGCATTGCAACCTGCACAGTGCGGTTGACTCAGGGTGCCAGGAGAACAAGGAGCTCCTCCCCTCTCTGGGGGGCGGCTGAGTGTGTGGCCGACTTTCGGCGGCCTGAAGGAGAGAGACCCTAGTGTGTCGGGACCTGCACTGTGCAGATGACTTGGGGTGCCAGGAGAACAAGGAACTCTTCCCGTCTCGGGGGGGGGCATGTGATCCTGCCTGTGATCAGACATCTCATGTCGTCCTGTGCCCCATCCCGTGTCCCCCGTGCCTAACAAGTGGGGGCCAGTGAACTACACATCTTGTGAAAAGGTTGGCTATGTTATTTAGTATGAGCTCTCCATATGTAAGGATAAGGACAACCATTTGGAAGAAAACAAGAGACAATATGACAGATAGTGAAGATCTCTGGTTGTCTAGCTTTGAAATTTATGCTCTCTTATGTCCGATTCTGTTCTGTTTTGTTATGTTTAATTTTACTCCCTTTTAAAATACAATTTAAAAATTTTTTAAAAAAAGAACAAGACAAGGATGTTCTCTGTCACCAATCCTATTCAATATATTTCTGGAAACATTAGCCTGAGCAATTAGAAAAGAAAAAAAAATATAAAAAGATTAAGGATAGGAAAGGAAGAAGTTAAATTACCATTATTTGCAGATGACATGGTACTCTGTGTAGAAGACTCCCAAAACTCCACCAAAAGACTTACAGATTTAATAACCAAAATCAATTGTATATCTGGATATAAAATTAACACTCAAAAATCAATAGCACTCCTGTACACAAACAACAGACAAAGTGAGAAAGAAACTAGGGAAACCATCTTTCACAATAGCATCCCCCCACCAAAAAAAAAAAAAGAAAGAAAAAGAAAAGAAAGAAAACAAATACTTAGGAAGTAAAAGATCTATACACTGACAATTATAGTACTATGAAGAAGGAGACAAAACAAGTTATCTGGAAATGAAAAGATATCCATTGCTCATGGGTTGAAAGAACCAACATAGTGAAATTGGCCAAACTGCTATCCAGATTTAATGCAGTCCTAATCATAAATACCATTGGCATACCTCACAAAACTAGAGAAAACTTCCTAAAATTCATTTGGAAACAGGAAAGACCTAGACTAGCAAAAACAGTTCTGGGCAATAAAGGCAAGGCAAGGGGCATCAAAATCCCTTATGGAAGTTTTAATTTTTTGCTGCATGAACAATACATACCCCATTCTGCTGGGAGATTCTGGGTGTTACACTGCCAACTTATCCCAACTGAGGAAAGAGTTGCATGGAACACTTTGCGCACTCATTCCACCCAAAGGCTGTAATTCCCAAACATTTCTGTTCTAACTCTTGCATGCTGTAAGCAGTTCAGATAAAGTCCTTGGGCTTTGGAATCTGTTTGCCAGCATGCTGTAGAATGGTCAACATCACATATAAGGGAAAATATTTACAGTGCCATCCGCAGTGCAGTTTAGCTCTCTGATACATCTTATCTAAAATAAATCTCAGTCCTGGACCATTTTCCTCTGTAGATTTTTTTCTTACCCCAAAGTAAATTACCAGTGAGTTCAGACAGCATATGGTTTTTATCTACCTATGGGATACATACCCAATTATTATACCAGACTTAGTTCCTGTAGATCAGATAACTTAGTAAATTTTCTTAGCTTGGGTGTACTATTGTTTTTCTGTCAAGAGAAATACAAAAATTCCATTCCACAGAACCTACTCATTAATTAAAATGATTTCATTCTGAGGTGGTATGTAGTAAAAAGGGTATATGGATTCCTTGAAAGTATAGTCTTATGTTTATAACCTGCAGGCAACAAAATGCCCAAATTTTCATGAGAAATACACCAAAGATACTATTTTAATAAATTTTCAGCATGATTCAATAATTTGAACAAATCAACATGGAATATAGCAAACTCCCTTTCTAAACCAAGAAGCTTAAATGTCCACATGAAAACAACAGAAAAATTTCAGTCATTGAGAATAAAATTTACCCAGACAGAAAAATTCAAACATTAATGAAGAGAAATGACGTTGATCTTGGAGTCGTAACTTCCAAATGAGTTTCTCCGACAATATGGCCAACAGACCACATTGTATAGCATATCAGAAGTACTTCTGAAATAAGAGTAACTTTAGTCAGGAAGCATTTATCCATGATTAAATTTATGTGCAAATGTAATAAAATGTCATAGTAAAGTTGTGCAGAGGGATTCCTGGAATGAAATAACCAATTTCAAGTATAAGGGATTAAACTGAGAAAATGAGAATCAGTTTCACAACTTTGGGGATTTTATCATTTCGTTCTTAGGAAACTGTGAAAATTGATGAATGGTTGAAATAACATGTGTAACAAAATGAGTAAACTGATTTTCTATTTCCTGCTAGGATATAGTTAAGATTATTCAGCTTTGCACTGATCTAGAAACCAGCAGTGAAATTTAAACTTTAATTTATTTTTTTAGTGAATATAAAACTGTCTACCAGGACACTCGCATTTCTTTAAATCTTTTAAAAGAGAAGTCCATCTCAACCCAAGGCGCATAAAGTAAAAATGCTTATTATCAATTCATGGAATTGATCTCTGGGATTTAGATTAATCACTGTAACATTTTTTTGAAAAATGAGATTTCTTAGATGCATTAATTAAATATTCTGAAATTTTTCTTAGGTATCTTGTAATATGGTAAACTGTGTTTAATTTGTGAGCACAGGAGTAACATAGAAAATCTGAAACACATTTCAGTTACTAAGTTATCCAGTAAGGAAGCCCAGTATTTTATTTATTTTTTTTAATTTTAATTTTTTTAAATTTTATTTTGAAGGGGGTAAAATTAAACACAACAAAACAGAACGGGACATAAGAAAGCATAAATTTCAAAGCTAGACAACCAGAGATCTTCACTATCTGTCATATTGTCTCTTGTTTTCTTCCAAATGGTTGTCCATGTCTTTGCATACAGGGAGCTCATACTAAATAACATAGCCAATCTTTTCAAAAGATGTGTAGTTCACTGGCTCACATTTGCTAAGCAAGGGTGGGGGGACGGGACGGGGAACAGAACGATATGAGATGTCTGATTTTCAGCCCACACGCAGGCAGGATCACAGCCGCCCTCCGCACAGTGCAGATCCGGACACGTCAGGGTCTCTCTCCTTTGGGACGTTGAAAGTCTGCCACACTCACAGCTGCCACCCAGAGAGGGAAGGAGCTCCTTGTTCTCCCAGCACCCTGAGTCAACCGCATGGTGCAGGTC
The DNA here is from genome assembly GCA_004027295.1 of Dolichotis patagonum. Lineage (NCBI taxonomy): Eukaryota > Metazoa > Chordata > Mammalia > Rodentia > Caviidae > Dolichotis > Dolichotis patagonum. The sequence continues at coordinate 39,923 of PVJX010009448.1, forward strand.
CCGAGGCGCCAGGGTTTCTCCCCGGCAGGCCCCCCAAAGTCCGCCATACTCACCTGCTATTTCTTTCTGATGAATTGACCATTCCATTTCCAAAGTTCTGAAATGGCCAACAGACCACAGAAAGAATTCTTTTTAAGCTCCTGTTTGAAACCAGCAGCTATAGCAATCTACTGGCCTTGCTTCAGGGCCACGAAGCCCAGTATTTTAGAACCTACAGAACAAAGTCATTATTTAAGAATGTGTACATTTCAGATAGATTCCTTAATTCAATAAGATGTTCTTTCTTATATGCAGAGATATTTTCTTGTGCTTTTGTTTTACACCTACGTGTTATATCTAAGTTCCCCCTTTCAAAAAGTGGTTAAGACACTCTAATATAATAGTGTGTGTGCATGTACACGTGTGTGTGTTTATGCCTAGCAACAGTACTTCTTAACTCGTTTGTTCTTCTTCTAGAGAAACTTCTTGAAAGAGTTGTATACTTAAGCTGTCTCTATTCTATTGTGATGGATTCATTGCTGTTTACTCTCCAGTCTGTTGTTTTCCTAAAACTCCTCTTAAAACTTCTGCTCCATTTATCTCTGAGTTGCCAAACTCAGTGTATATTTTGTCTTCAACTTGTTTGATCACTGAAGCAGCATTCTGCATTACTGGGCTTTCTCCCTCTTAGCAAATGCTCCTTTGGCTACCATGATGCAATCCCTTTGGTTTTCCTTCAGAGGATTCTTTTGCTAAACTGTTTCATCCTTGCCTTTTAATTTTTATACTTCCTCAAGCCCCATTATAGGCTCCTGCTATGTTATAGTCTGTCCCCTCATTTAGGATCGTCTTGTCCCAAAAATACTATAGTTTCAGTTACTGTTCATGAGATGGCATCCCAAATTTATTTATCTTGTCCACATCTCTCCTTTGCAAACCAATATCTAAATGCACATTTGACACTTATAACTGAAGACCTTAAAATAACTTCACACTCAACAAACCCAAACTGAACTGCCTCTTAGCTCACACTTAGCCACCTGTGTAGTAAATAGCTCAATTTCTCATCTGTTCATACAAATCACAGATATGAAACCCAATCTTGACACCTCATTCTTATGATCATTTTCTAGACTTTCATCCCTTAATCTATGTATACACTACTCAGCTGCCCGTCTGTGGTAAGCACTCTACTCTCTGCATCTATGACATCAATATGTGTTAGATCTTGCATACAAGTGACATCATGTAATTGGGTGCCTGGCTCATTTCTCTTAACAATGTTTTCCAGTCTGATCCATGTTGTAAAGGATAGCATTTTCTCCTTTTAAAAGAAGGAATAGCATTTCCTAGTGTAATACACACATTTTCTTTCTCTATTATTCTGTTGGTAAACATTTAGGTGACTCTGTCTTGCCTAGTATGAATAATGCTACAGTGAACATGATTGTGTAGATAACCTTTTGACATGCTGATTGAATTTCCTTTGAATATACACCCAGTGGTGGGTCATTTGGTAGCTATCCTCTTTTCTGAGGTGTCTCCAGATATTGTTTTCAATATTGGTTGTACTAATTACATTCCCACCTACGGTGTACAAGAGTTCCCTTTTCTCCACATGCAGTACAAAACTTATCATTTGTCTTTTTGATAACAGTCATCCTAATGGGTGTGAAAATGGTAACTCATTTGATTTTAATTTATATTTTCCTGGTGATTGGTAATTTAGAGTATTTCTCATACACCTGTTCATTTATTTGCATGTTTTCTTCTGTAAAATGTCTTTCAATCCTCCCCATTTAAAAAATCTGCTTGTTTCATTACTATTGAGTTGTTTGTGTTCTTAATATATTTTGAGTATTGCCTCTTCAACAGATGTCTGACTATAAAGTTTTTTCTCTCCCATTTTATAGGTTATCCCTTCACTTTGTTAATTGTTTTATTGGCTGTGCAGAAGCTTTTTGTTTGATATAATCTCATTTGTTTATTTTCATATCTGTACTTTTGGGTTTATCAATAAAATCATTGCCCAGACCAATGTTCTGGTACTTTTCTCCTGCTTTCTTCTAGCAGTTCTTATCATTTTAGTTCTTAGGTTTGAGTTTTTATTCTATTTTGAGTTAAATTTTTGAATAGAATGTGATATAAGGCCTGATATCATGACAATATCCAGTTTCCATAGCACTCATTATTGAAATACTGATCTTTTCATCACCAAGTATGCTTTGTAACATTATGAAAAAGAAATTGACTGTCAGTGTGGATTTTTCTGGGCCATTTATTATGTTCCATTGGTCTATGTGTCTGTGCCATGCTGTGTTGATTATTATAGCTTTCTGGTATATTTTTAAATCAGGTAGTGTCATACCTCCAGTTTGGTTGGTTTTGCTTAAGACTACTTTGGTAGCGGTTCCATATAATTCTTAGAATTTTTCTTATGTCTGTGAAAAATTCATTGAATTTTTGATGATAATTACACTGAATCTGTAGGTCACTTTGGGTAGCATAGGCATTGTAATTCCTCCAATCCATAGACAGGGGATATATTTCTAGTTTTTATATCACTCTAAACTTCTTTTATCAATACTTTGTTTTCAGTGTATTGGTCTTTCACCTCCTTCATTAAATTATTTCTAAATTTTTAATTATTCTGGTAGCTATATTATATGGGATTATTTTCTTTATTTCTTTTTTGTTGTTGTTAGTATGTATAAATACATTTATTTTATGTGATGATTTTGTATCTTACAACTTTACCAAATTTATTTATTAGTTCTAATAGTTTTGGGGGTATAATATCAAACAGGGACAATTGAATATTTTCTCTTCTTTTTTTCATTTGCTTAATTGATCTGGCTAGGACTTCTGGCACTATGCTGAATAGAAGGAATAAGAAGGAGTATCCTTCTCTTGTTTCTGATCCTGGAAGAATAGCTTTCAACTTTTCATCATTGAATATAATGTTAAACTTTCAAGGCACACCTGTGTTTTTTGGGGAGTACTGGGAATTGAACTCAGGACCTCAGGTTTCCCAGGCAGGTGCTGAGACACTGAGATAAATCCTCAGCTCCAAGGCATGTATTTTTATAAGTAACTTGCTTTTTAAATCATGAATGGTTGTTGAATTTTGTCAAGTGCTTTTCGTGCATCTGTTGAAATGGCCGTATGGTTTTGTCCTTGCTCTGTTGACATTTTGTATCAAAGTTGGTCATTTTCAGATGCTGAGACGATCTTGCATCCCAGGGATAAATGCTACTAGATATGGTTAATGACCCTTTTAATGTATTATATTGCAAGTTTGCTAACATTTTTTGAGAAGTTTTGTAACTATGTTGATCAGGAATATTGAACTCTAGTTTTATTTTCTTGTGAGGTCTTTGGCTTTGGTATCAGGATAATAGTGTCCTTATAAGTTTTATTTGGAAGTACTTCTCACTGCATTTTAGGAGAGCTTTAAAGGAGCTTTAAATGTGTGGTAGAATTTATCAGCAAAGCTCTCAAATTGTGAGATTTTCTTTGATAGGAATCTTTTCTTATCAAAGTTAGTAGATAAAAATCTACTAACTTAGCCTCCTTACTAATTTTTTTTATTTAAAGAAAAAATCAAAACAGAAAAAGGGGTAGAAATAATACAGAATTTCAAAAAAAATTAATGCTAAGAAATCACTAGTTGATTAAATACATATTGTCATCTTAGAAATAGTTGTTCAGGTTACAAAATTAAAGAATAAAAAGTGGACAATCAAACAATGAGAATGCAAACCATTCTGTTCAATGATCCAACACAAAGTTAGTAATATGGTCATCTATCTCACACACTTAAACATACATACAGTTATATCATTTAGAGCACTTTCCTTCCCTTTCTTTTTTACAATAGCTATTGCACATTTTGGGTCTTATTACTCCTACAGCTTGTATTACTTTTTACACTAGAGAGACAATGTGATATTTACACATATGATTCTTATTTCACTTATGAGGATAGTCTCCAGTTGCCTCCATTTACCTATAAAGGCCTCAAGATCATCCTTTTTATAGTTGAGTAATATTCCATTGTATAAAAATACCACATCTTTTTCATTCGCTTGGTTGATGGGCATTTGTGTTGTTTCCAAGATTTAGCTATTACAAATTACGCTTCTATAAACATGGGCACACATATATCACTGTGACATGACTTTTTCAGTTTTTCTGGGAAAATACCCAGGAGGGGAATACCTGGATTGAATGAAACTTCCAATCCTAGTCTTCTGAGGAATCTCTCTACTGATTTCCATAGTGGGTTTATCAGTGCCTCCTTACTTATTGATTACCTCAGATCTTCTATTTTTTCATGATTCAGTCTTGGTAGGTTGCATATATCTCAGAATTTATTTATTCTAGATTATCTATTTTGTTGATATATAATTATTCATAAGTAGTCTTTGATAATCTTTTTTATTTTTTGGTATTATTTTTATTTTTGTGGTATCAGTTGTAATGTTATCTCTTTTATTTATAGTTTTATTTATTTGAATCTTGTTTTTCTTAGTTTAACTACTATATGTCAATTTCATTCATCTTTTAAGAAACTATTAAAAGTTTTGTTGGTATTTTCTCCCAGTGTTTATTTCATTTATTTCTGCTCTGATCTTTGTTATCTCCTTCTTTTGACTATGAGTTTAGTACACTCTTTTAAAATAAGTCTTAAAAACTGTCAGAATGAGACCCTTTAGTTTCAGACTTCTTTCTTTATAACTACTTATGACCCTCCAAAACATTTGAAATTTTGATTGTATTCTACTTACTGGTCAATTAAGTTTTGATAGATCAATACTATTATGTGTTTTCTTAAAATATTTCTTTCCTCTCCCAGTTTCATCTGACTTTATTTGGGGGTCTATGTATTTTCAAAGAAGTTAAACTAACCAGTGCTTGCCATCTTCCTTGTCAAGGACCAGAGACCTAAGTTGATCCAAATATAGGGAATCTTAAAAACTCTCTGAGGATTCTGGGGAAAGATGCCCATGCTTTTAGATTTGGGATTAAACTATAACCAGAGCATGAGATATTGGATACAACTTTAGTTGATATGTTTAGATTTTTTTTTAGTTAAGTTTTAGTTTAGTTAGCTAATTAATTTCTTTAGGTTATAAAGAGTTAGGTTTGTTGTTGCTTTTTGAATGCAATGTTTATAAATACTATATCATTATCATCTTCTTTGCATTCTTAAATATGCTATAAATCTCTTATTTCCCTTAACACTGCCTTTATTTATGTCAATAAATAATTGTTCTTTTCTTCCTCTGGGTACATATCTCTTGACAAGTACACATAGCTGTACTCTATTTTAATTATTTCAGTTAAAATTTTTGTTCTGCACAAAGCATTATGGCAATAAATAATAAACTAATGTGGAGAAATGATAACAGCATATAATATCAGTGCTTGTAGCCACTTGAGTCAGACACAATGCATTACATATATATCGCGTATAATCTATTAGGATTACTGTAAATACAATGCAAATTGAGTAGATAGCAAAAAGTACCATAAACATTGAATACCAAGCCCAAAGGCAGAGCAGATGAGATTTGAAGACAGTCAGTTTAGGTTCAGAGTCTGTGGTCACAGCCGCCGTATTATACCACTTATTAATTATAACTGAACCCTGAATGTATAAAATGGCCATACTTACTAATGTGAAAAGTGTTTGTCTGTTCATAGAATTATAATGAAGCACTCAGAGCAATAGGTAATAAGTACTGGAATTCCTATCAACTTACCAAGGCTCCTTTGTGTGATGTGGGGTTAATGGTAGGAGTAATGGAGATGTTACATACGATTCTTTTTGTTTTACCTCCAAGCAGTCACCTAATCTACTGCTTGATATTACATGTAGCGCTTTTTAATAAACGCACAATCACATTTAGGAACACACATCATCTTTTACCTTCAGGTGCTTAAGAGATCAAATATGAGATAAACAAGCTCACACATTTATAATGTGCAGAGGAGAAAGACAAAGCCTAGACTTGCCTACAGAGGCTTTCATTATGTATGCATGGTCACCAGCATGTTACAACACGCTGGAATCAAGATCTAGGAAATTAAAGGGAGGCACGCTGCTCTCTCACCCTCTTTAAAATTTGGGTATTCAGATTCTTACTGTTGGATCTTTGTTCACTTCATAAACAGCAGGGGGCATACTTTCTTTTCTCATCTTTCTTTCTCTGTGAAGCTGTTCTTGACATCTGTTGATTTCCTTAGTGCGTTTGCTTTTTGTCTCTTGCACATATGTAATACAGAGTTTTGGCAAACCTTGAATAGTTTGAGCTCATAAAGGGTGAAATACAGCTATGATTTTATATGTTTGAGGTGTTGGAGAAATTCTTAGGTAAACATTACACTTAATATTCAGATAGATAAAAATCAAGTTAGTAGATTTCCTGTTTAATTTATAAACCATGAGTAAAACAGATGTTGGAAGTAAAGTGCCCCAAAATAAGATTTTTACATATTTTTCAGCCACACTAAGAGAATATGGCCTTTTGAGATATATTAGGAAGACAAAGGAGAACAATTTTTTGTTGTATAGGTATATGGCTCTAAATCTTGCTATTTAACGTGTCTCTTTAGCGTATAGTCATTGCATGGTTTTTAAAATACCACCAGCATTAGTTAGTATTTTTCTCATGTTCAGAATTCACTGCAACTTCAGGCTAATCAGTGACAGAACCAGGGTTTAGTCTTGTTCCTCAAACAGTGTTCCTCAGGGTTGCAGTGGACATTTCTCTAAATTGGGCAGACTGTGTCCAAAGCATAAACCACCTTTTCCCCAGGAGGCAGGGAATGGACATTTTGCTGTTATTCTAAACTAACATCTATAAAGCAAGTGTTCCTTTTTAGGTTTATTTTGCTTCTGTTTCTTGTAAGACTAATAGGTGATAATTTATTCTTATAAAGACAACTGTCCATCTAAAATTATTTCTCCTCTTAGAACATTTTCCTCCCTTGCTAGAAATAGACACTCTAAAGAGTTTCAATTTTAGGCAAAACTATCTCCATGTGTTACTGATGAGCCCAGAAGTAAGTTAAAAATAGTTTAAAAGCTACATTTGCTGGTGTAGAATAATTTTCCGAAAGATTCATCTCAGTTTGCAAGTTATACCATAAAGTCTCCTAAAAGTCATTAAATGCTGAAAGTCTCATCTGTGCCGTGGAGTGTCTTCTATTCGTGCCAGTTTCTCACTACTATCAAGGCAGGCCATTTCTGGCTGTAGGCAAGTACGACTACCTTCTGTTTTTCTCTCCAAGTGCCTCCCATGGAAATTCTTGAAAAATAAAGCAACATTTCAGCCCACACTTTAATGAGTGGACTGGAATCCCTAGCCACTTAGCTATCTCAGGAGTGACTCATAGAATTGTCTAGCCCTTGATTTCCTAACATTTTCCATTCACTGTAAGTTATTTCCTCATCTTCTTTTACTACTCAAAAGTGCTTTTCTGTTTGCCAGCTGAAAAACTAGAAATATATAAGACCTATCGTTTCAAATTTGAATGTACTATTTGAGTTTTTTTTTTTAACACAGCCTTAAGTGATCTGGTGTTTGGCAGAAGCACTATTGGAAAATGGACAGTTAAGATGCAACTATAAACTGCCCGGCTATAATTTACTAAATGTGATACCAAACGGTGCAATCTGAACTGCCAATGCCATTCTGTGCTTTATTTTGTCTTTATTCATTTGTTTTTACATGAATGGTCTGCTCTGGAAGCCCCCTTATGACATCCAAAGAATCCACACACTTCATTTCGAGTAAAATTCAATAAATGACTGCCAGTGGGATAAAGTAGTGTCAGGAACATGCCAACGAGGATTAAACAGTACTGATACAAGGTGTGTTCCGTGGGATAACTTCCGTGGGGTAAGAGATAGGCACAGTATGAAGGTGGTCACGCCTCAGCGGATCACTCACTTACTTCATGGAGGGCGCTCTGGTTATGATTCATAACAGAAAAAGAAGCAAGCATTTAGAAGACAGAGAACTTAAGCTCCAAAGAACGTTTTATCAAAGGCATTTCCTCGGGGACACAAACCTTTAAAAAATCTTCTCCCTTTTACTTTAGCATTCCACTTTCCCAGGAACTCAGAAACGATGTCTTTGACAGTGTTCTTGATCAGAAACAGAGTTGCTGGTGGGAGGAGATGGGGTGCATAACTCACGGTCCTGCTCGTCCTGCTGGGGTAGTTGTAGTATGTGACCTTTGGGAAGTAACTTATTTCATATCAACGCCAAGTTTTTTCTCTCTATAATATAAAGATAATATTTCTCGCATTAACCAATAGTGCGAGATTTTTGTGAGCACCAAATGAAGTGGTTCAGATGAAAAAAATTGTCCCATGGATGCTGGCTATTACTAGTGAAAATTTAAGGAGCATTTTCACATTGTCCTGACTTGCTCTGCGGATGGTGATCCTGTCATAAGCTATGTCTAGGTATTTCTGGGTCCAGGACTTTATTAGGTAAAATGAAGTTGTGATCTTTCCAGCCGTGGGGGGTAGGGTCTGGCAATAAGGGAACAGGACCAATTTGGTCACAGAGTCCTGTCTTGCAAGACAGACACTCATATTTGAGGACAGCACCCAGTGGAGGGGTTTACTCTACCTTGTTCCATGATTTTATTTTTTTCCCCTCTTGAAAAGATATAGCTTCTAGGGGACTCTTTCTGAGTCTCTTTCTGAGCCTTTCTCCCTTTCTCTCTCTGTTTCACACACACACACACACACACACACACACCCCACATCTCCTTACATAATAGTACACAGGAGAAGAAGCTGAGTCCAAACTATAAAAGAAGAGAGATAATCCAAGAAAAAAGACAACAAGCTTTACTTTTTCCCAAATGATAAAACACCTTAAAAAGTTCCTGTGATGATTTATATACTGCTCATTCCTTTGGTTTGTGAGAACTGGCTGCATTTGGCTGTTGTATTAAATCAAAGAGGGGCCATTGACTTGGAACATTCACATCTTAAAAAGAGAACAAAGAAATTTTCATCTTCCAAATAATTGATTAGTTATTCAATTCTGTTTCAAACAAACCATGACCATCAAATTAAGTTTGATGCGATTCCTAGGGGTAGAGAAAACTGAAGTAGCAAGGAAAATATGACTAAGAATTTCTTTCTTTCATAGTATTTGAAGAATCCTGATATTTTTATATAAGATTGCTAATTTCTCATTACCTCTTGTACTTGAATGAGACAGTCAGGATTTTTAGCTATTCTGTTGATAGCACCATCTCTGTATGAAAGACCATTTCAATATGGCATAGTAATTTGAATTCTATGCTGTAGGAACTTATTTTTAATGTTGAGAATTCAAGTATTTCATAAAAGACAGGCTACGGTATGTTTGTCAGATTTCAGTGGCTGAGTATCCAAAATGTTTGCTTCTTTCTTACCCTATTTTCACTGTAAGCTTTGCTCACCGATGTTACTCAGGGACCGTGGGTGACAGAAAGACCATCTATCTCCTTGACACACATGGTTCCACAGAATCCCGTTGCTTTGGAAGTGACATGTACCACGTTCATTCACAGTCTTTTGGCCAGAAGTCATGCTCCCTACCTAGCTACAAAAATGACAGAAAGGAAAATTAACCAGGTACCTGGAATGGAAGGGGATGGAACCAGGACTTTTTGATAAATAGTTCTAATGAATAAGAGTGAAAAGATTTTTACAGAAATTAAAAGATCTGACCAATAGTTTCAAGAGCTATGCGTCAAGCTATATATTAAATGACTTCCATGCATTCTTTTATGTAAATCACACAATGAACCTATAACACAAGTCTGTTTTAAAACAGGAAGCAAGATGATAAAGTTTAAATTATTTCATGGGAACAGAAGCCGTGAGTTGTAAAGTCAGCTACATCTGACCCCAGAGATAGAAACTGTGGTCCTGCTTCCCTCTTCAAAATGTTCCTAATTGTCATTGTGCAGATTTAACATAAAGGATATCAAAATGATGACCTATATATTTCTGGTGTTAAGCATGACACTATTTTACTCTTCCAGTTATGACAAGGGGAACATGTTGAAGAAATGCCAACTAGATGCTGAGAGAACTGGAAGGGCTCCATCTATGACAAGGACTTTGACTTTCCTTCCAACTACTTAGACTAAGCAACATAATTCTTTGTAGCATGCAATTTTTTAACCTTTTTTTTAGATTAATGGTTAACGTGGTTCAAATTAGAGATGGACTATAGATTTATGTGGGTTTTTTTAAGTAGCTAAAGAGTGAATTCTAGTCCTGTATTTTAAAAATAACCTTCAGAATGATTATATTTTACTGACAGAAATTTGTGGAGCTAATTTAAAGAGTTTCTACATATTCCATACTTAGTTTGGTCTGTTGCTAATGCCATTAACATGGCATATTTGTCATAATGAAGAAACTAATACTGTATTGTTATACTATTATTAAGAAAAGTCCATGCTTTATTCAGATTTATTTAGTTTTTATCTAGCACCCTTTTTCTGTTCTAGGATCTCATTTGGGGTATCCTGTTACATGTACTATGTCTTTTTTGGTTCTTTTTTACAGTGACAGATTCTCAGATTTTCCTTGATTTTAAGATATTGGTAGTATTCAGGAATAATAGTCAAGTATGTTATGAAATATTTGAACTAGTATTTATGCATTATTTGTCTCATGATCAGACCAGAGTGATGGGGTCTGGGAGAAAGACTGCAGAATTAAATTGGTCTCACACGTGATTTTTCAAGTTATATAGGCAGTTTTCTTTTTCTTAAGTTTTTCCAAGTCCACTTTCCTCTCCCTGTCTTTCTCCTCATTATTGCTTCCCCTTTTGTTTTCCCCTTTGCTTCCCCTTTTCTTTTTCTTCTTTCTGTCTTAGTTTTTTTCTCTTCTTTCCTTCTTTTTTATGAGTATCAAACAAGTCAACAGTATTTATTTGTTCAACACTGTTTGCCTAAATGAACATTTTATGTTTTTTTAAATTCTCTTGTGTTTAAAATACTTAACTATTTCATTAATGCAGAAAGAAAATCTTTGCATTTATTAAATTGAATAGGTAGCCCTTGAATCTTGCTAATATTCTAGAAAGTAAGAAATCGAAGGTTTATACTCCAGAATGTAAGAAACCTTGTCTCCCTAATGACATAATAACATTCAAAACTGTAGTCAGTGTTGATCGAGCAATTGATTTTAACCAAAAATGTGACATGTTATTATAGAATATATATTAAATATTTTTTATTTTGTTTTAGATTTTAGATCTTTTCCAAATGTTTCAAGATCTGAAGGCACAAAAGCTCTCCTGAGCTTAGCAATTTACTTGGATCCCACCCACATGTACTGACCTCTTGTTCTCAGGTTTACACTCCAAGAGCAAAATCAGTCCCTAGAGACAATCAATTCAGGCGTCTGTGTGGATATAAGTTAAGGATGGACCTTCCAAGGGAACATGTATATGCGTTGTGCTGGAAATAAATGCCTTTTATTTACAAATACTTGTTAGAAATAGGCTCATCATTTCATATCCTGCCACATTAATTTTTTGTGTTAGTACGTATGTTTCCTGCTAGCTTTTCTGACCATAGGTGTCTTTATTTTGATAACAGTTTTATTATTTCACATCACAAATGCAAATGTTGTCAACAAGTGTTTGCATCAAACAGGAATCTTCAGGTTGACACTGCAAATTGATGGTCATTATTTCTAACATTTATACTTGTTTCACACAGTTGTGCTTCTTTTGAAATGGGTAATAGTATTTTACCTTTGCAATAACTTTCTAGACACTGTGAAACAGTTTAAATATTTGAAATGTATTGTCTTATGCCATATATTTCTGAATATTAGTACAGAGCTAAAATAAAAGCATGAGAATTATATATCATCCATTTAATTTAATCTTTGTTATATTTTCATGTTTTGATTATTAATAATAGCAATGTTAATGTGTTTCATAGAGTAGAATCCGAATTCCTGTCTCTCTTGTATATAGATTTTGGAGGCAAAAGACACTTTATCCATTACTGGCACTTGCTGATTAACTAGAATCTGGATTTTTTTTACCCTTTACTTGACTTCTGAGCGATAGTTGCTTGTGTTATAGTTCCTTAGTGCTCTGAGATCCTTTTTATTGGGAGATGAGCTTCCAGATTGAGATTAATACAAATATGACCACTGAGGAGGAAAATGAAAATCTAACAGGTATTTTGTAGGTTTTATGGGTACTTTTTGTAAATTTATCTTTCTTGGGGTGGGGTCCTCGGTATGGGGTTACCTTCTCATAACCCTGAAGCAACGGAAGAGGCTGATGATACTGCGCGGTTGCTGCAGCAGTGAAGATCGTTAACTTCTAAACTCGAACACTAGAAAAACACTTTTTTTCATAAGTCACTGTCATTGGGTTTTGGATACCGGTACCTAAAGATAACGTTCAACACAGGACTTCCCCTTGGTGGTGGTAAAAGTGGCAGGGGGTAGTCCGTGTCCTGGGGCTTTCGGAAGCTCAGCTGGTGGTGAGCGGATGAGACGAGGATATTGACGTGGCTCAGAATGGATGGGGGACTTCTCACCACTGTCAACAATTCACACCTTGACTGTGGCTAGGACTCCGTGACCTGCCATGATATGTACTTTTCACGTATGACTCCACTTTCATCTTTCTGCAATGTATGAAACGTCATCACATACATTTCTTCTGGACACCAACCAATGGCTCCCACTTCTGCCCACTCCTTATGCAGCCTTGTCCCACTGCTTTACCTGCCTAAAGAGAGAAAGATCTTCGCTTTTGTGCACCAAGCAAGCTCTTGTCACAGGGCCTTTGCAGTTAGTTCCTGTTACTGTGCCTACAGCATTCTTGTTACTTGTATACCTGCCTCATTCCTTCACATTCCTTCCGTCTCTCCCCGGCCATGGCATCAGAGCCCTTCTGCCCTTCCTTTGCCTTTGTTCTGAGCGGCATTGACAAATTATTAGGTTCTTTTCATCGAAGCTCTTAGAAGTCTCAAAAGAGCAAACACTTTGTTTTGTGCAACGTTCCCTAGGCTTAGAAAAGTCCTGTATATGGTAAATATTCAGTAAACATGTTTTGAATGAATTAATTTTTGTGGACAGATGAAGGTGTTGTTTCTACGGATAATCTCACCAGTAGCCAGTCATTCGGGTCACGGGGGTAGTTGTTAATTAAAATGTTAACATAGGATTCAGATTTCTTTGCCTCACGAAGCAAACATAAAGATACATTGACGACAATGGCTTTTTATCCTTCTTTAGTTTCTATTTGGAGTCTGATGTTTTCCGACACTATTAAATATTCGCTAAACTCAAAGTTTTTTAAAACCCATATAAGCAGTCCCATTTATTGCATTTTTATACTCGGCAGGCCACACAGCTGTCATTCTTTCCTTGTTATTCATAACCATGTGGCATTTTGAGGTCAGTGGTTGGATGCACAAAATCTAAGCTCTTTTAACTCTGATTGCTTAGGATGAGCTGCTTGGGCTTTCATGCCCATTTCTAGTTAGGTATCTTGGTTATTTATGTCACTTACTAGTTACATGTCAGTGTCTTATCACTTGATTTATCTGCACTTCAGGGTTTTTTTGTAAAATAATAATAATAATAATAATAATAATAATGTCCATCCTGACAACCTCATAGTTTTTTTGGTAAAGATTAAGAGAGAAATATTCAGTTAGGTGTGGTACACATATCCCAGCACTAGGGAGGCTGAGGCAGGAGGATGATGAATTCAAGGCTGGATTTCATAGTAACACCCTGTCTCAACAAAACAAAACAAAACAAAACAAAACAAAAGATAAATATTCAAATTTATTCTAAAGTATGAAATATGTTACACAATACTCAGATCAATAGTGTTTAAAATTGACGTTTATGTATTCCAAATGAAACAGTATTCTCATAAATAGCATTAAAATTGATAGTTAAAGATAAATTGTAATCCTGTGAGTTTTTTTTAAAGTGTGGGGAGCTAAAGATATATTCAAAATGAATTCTTTGTCTCTTATTAAGAATTATATTTTTGCTGAGAAATTATGTACTTGGGTCTTATCTCTAAGATTTATAGAAATCCCTCGAGCTATGAGCTTAGGGCTGTTTAACTTGTATATATAAGAAATATCTCACGGTGTTTGCCTGAATGTAGAATATTTGTACTCTCTTCTGGAAAACACAGAAACAACTGAACAGCATTGTCTGGAGATGTTCCTTTTGGTGCTATAATCAATTAAGAAAATCCTCTGAAATGAGTTTATATGCCTGGTTTCTTGCTTTGTTCTTCTATGTCTTATCATTAAGATCTGTATGGCATAAATTCTTACTGCATATTCCTTGATAGTTTTGCTAAACATCAGCAATAATGACATAATATGTATTTCAAAATTGTATGAAGAATAGAAAATACATGTAGTATTTTGAAGCATGGTAGGATGAAGTAGCACATATCCTTTTAAAAGCGAACTTGCCTAAAATTGTTTTATGTTTATTTACCAGAAACTTAGTTTAAGTACAGTTATTTATACACACAAATATATGGACCTTTATATTGTGTCAGCACACAGAGTCAGATATATTTTCTTTTTGGGTCAGATTTCTGGAACTAACCTTAAGGAAACCATTTGCACGGCAATTCCTGATTAAATATATTTATAAGAAATTTTTGACTGTCAGGTTTATTATGTAAAAGATAACTTGAATTGGAACCAAAGAATTCACTGAGAAAATATTTAAGATAAATTCTGTCCAACATTAACTTATTATGCTATAGTTTTTTTTTCCTTTTTTCTTTTTTTGTACCAGGAATCAAATTCAGGAATCTGTGCTTGCCAGGCAGGCTCTGTGCTGCTGAGCTATATCCCTGGTTTTGACTGATATTAACTTAGATGTAAATATATCTGTTTATACTCTCTTTCCTAGGAATTTGCATTCACTTTGGCACTGGTACCTAGAGTTGAGGTCCTAACTCATATTTTGGTGGTCTTTCACTTGAGTCATTCCAGTCCTATAAAAAATTTCAAACCAAGATATATTGGCTGGCCTCAGGGCCTCTCAAATACTTCCACTTCGCTCCAAGTAAGAAATCTACTTTGACTTGAGTGTAGTTTTAGGTTTTGTTTTGCTGTTCTCCACTGCTGTGCCATGTGCTCTGTAGGGTTTGATTTCTCTTGTGTTCTCATAGTTCATTCTCAGTATTGAATGTTTTCTTTTTTGAACCCCTTGGAATGACAGTCCGGTCTTTTACTTCTCTAGGTCATCCTGCTTTGACCCCAGACAGACTCAATTCATTTATCGTTTGCATTGTTCTTGTTTTGTGTTGATCCTTCTTGATCCACTGATCAATGTGTCTCGGATCGGAGCAGCGTCTTCTGCAGGCACAGCTGTCTGTCCTGGTGTTATGGTGGCCACTGCACACACCACACTGTGTTGTTAATGTTTGTGTCTGAACTTTTCTCAGGTGTCTTCTATGGCAGTTTAGGAGTGGGGCTATTGGTTTTTCTCCTTATGGAAATATCTTATTTTTAGTAGCAAAGGTAAAGTTTGGGGGGACATTATTGGACCAATAGTATCCATCCATTTTGGATACTATGAAGATTCTGATTTTTTTTATGACAGGAAAAGAAAGTTCTGACTACCAAAATTATATTCAAATACTGCCAGTGGGCACTCATGCCTCATGTGTGTGAATAAGGTATATCTAGGACTCTGGAAACTGATCATTCTTTTTTTTTCAAAATGTTTAAATTTTTATTTTAAAAAGAATAAAATCAAATGAGGAAAAAATGGGATCATTCAAAACAAAAGGATGGACATAGTACATAATTTAAAACCACAATACAAGATGATCAACCATGGTTACTATAATATCTCTTGTTATCTTCAATAGAATTACCCATATCATCAATAAAATTGAACATAGCAGTATAGAACAAAATCAATAAAAACAAAACATTGGAGACATTATAGGACTTCAAGAGAAAGTAATAGTCAAACCAGAATGGATATTATAGTGAATCTTATTGTCTTCAGAGTAGTTGCCTATACTCTCAGACTTGATACTATCAAATATAACAGATTCAAATAAAGTCAGTCAAAACAAGATAGTGATTGAACAAGACAGATTCAAATAAAATCAGTCAAAACAAGACAGTGAAAGCAATACAGAGTTTCAGATTAAGTTAATAGGAAATTAAAAATGCTTACCATAGTATATCCTGCTATCTTTGGAATAGCTGTCCTTGCCCTCAAATCTAGTACAAGTAGACAAACTGGGACAGAATATACTAAACAGAACAAGAAAGCAATATGGATTTCAAATCATGATACAAGATTAACAATGTCCTCCGCCTTCCCTATTTAGACAATTCCTCCCCTTTCACTTTCACAAGGTGCCCTGTACATTTTGTATCCCACTAACTCCTTTAGTTTTTAGGTTAGGGAGGCAACCCGCTATTCACCTAAGTGGTTCTGAAACTTTTTACCCCTGAGCTTGATCTCAAGTTGTATCCATTTACCTACAGGTGCCTCAAGGTTTTCCTTCCTCATAGCTGAGCAGTTCTCCATTGCATAAAAGTGTCGTGTCTTTCCAACCAATCTGCAGCTGAAGGGTGAGCTACCCTCACTTTTTTCTGGTTCCCTGTCACATAGAGGACTATTTTCTCATCTTTGATTTTCAGTCCATACACCATCTTTCAGGTTAAACGTATTTCTTATATAGAGCATCTTGATGGACCATATCTCCTGATCCACTCTGCCTGTATTTCTTTTTATTAGTGTATCAAGGCCATCCATGTTAGCAATTATGGCCAACCTTCTCTGCCTCATCTCTGTCATGCTATTTTTCTGCTGTTGGTTGTCTACTTTTCCCATTCATTTCACTGTCTGCCCCCATTCAGTAAGCCTCCTATGTTGCTGTTCTTGAAACTATGGTCTCTTTTCTCTCTCTCTAGAATATCCTTCAGTATTTTTTGTAGGGTTGAATTAGTGGTCACAAACTCCCCCAGTTCCTCTTTGTCATGGAAACATCTTATTTCTCCATTAATTTCAAGAGATAGTTTTTCAGGGTACATCAATCTGGGTTGGAGGTTATTTTCTTTCAGGCTTGGAATACTTTACTCCAAGCTCTTCTTGATTTGATGGTTTGTGTCGAGAAGTCTGTTGTGATTCTGATAGGTTTTGATTTATAGGTGATCTGTTTCTTTTCTCTGACAGCTTTTAATATTCTGTTCTTGTGTTGAATTTCTGGGATCTTGATTATTATATGTCTGGGTGTAGATCTACTTTGGTTATAGCTGGCTGGAGTTCTGTATGCCTCATATATCTGGATATCATTTCCTTTTCCTATGGTGGGAAGCTTTCTTTAATTATTTCTGTAAATAGCCCTTGTATTTCATTTGTGTTTACCCCTGCTGCTTCACTCACTTTTTTATTCTTAAGTTATTGATCCTCTTGTCATCTTCTAGCCTTTGTATTGTTACTTCCTGGTTCCTTGTTATTTTTAAGAGATATTTCCTTTCACAATCACACCTTGCAAACCTGTCTTCAAGGTTTGATAGTCTATCTTTAGTTTCTTTCATGTAGTTTTGCCAGCTTTCAATGGAGTTTTTAATTTCCTGGTAGTCTCTTTGAATTTGTTTCATGTATTCTAGGTTTTTTAAAATATTCTTCATCAAAGGTTTCTCTCTTTTTTCTATGCCCCTCCATTCTTCCATTTGTGTCTTGAGAGGTACTTAGCATTTCTTTTATTATTTTTCCTATATCTTCCTTTACTTGTATTAGAATTTGTGTTTTGAGTTCTTTTATAATGTCTTGAAGACAATTCTTTTTGTCAGATGCTGCTTTTTCAGACACCACAAGTGTGCAACCCCCAATCTCTTCTGTGTTTACCTCACCTGGGCCAGTACTGTTTGGGCTGGGGGGCTAGAGACTTCCTTTTGTTTCTTCCTGTTGTCATGTTTCTGGTTTCTTCCAGATGAGTGGATAATGGGGGTCTCTGGCACTTCCTGTATTGGTTATGATTACTCTGAAGTGTGCTGTCTAGGGATTGTTGCCTTCCCCAGTCTGCATGTGACCCCTGAAGTACAAGCAGGGGTGGGGCAGGCTGGCCCCTCCCCTCTGAGCTGGTCAAGCAGGGGGGGTCTTCACTATGTTAGTGTGTGCTGTGTGGACTGGGACAGGGATGGTTAGGGATACCTTGTCCTTGGCTATTGGATTGCGGGACAGGGGTGGGACTCAAACCAAGCAATTCTCATCAGTCTGCTCTGTGCTAGAAGTGGCTGGTTGAAGCTGCTGCAATTCTGGCTCTGGGCTTATCCTGCCTGACTCCAAAATGTAACCCAGCCAATTACCTACTCCCACAGGAGGACTGATTTCTCTGCACTCACAGCAAGCCAGTACAGATCTCCATGCCGAGTGCTGTTCTTGGCTCTGCCACTCCCCTCCATGACTGTGTCCTCCCACCAAGGCCTTCGGACTCACCAACCCCAACTTCAGCGAAACTGCGCATCTTTGGGTTCCAGCGGTGTTTTGTACACAATGTGAAAGCATGGCTCGGGTGAAAGCATGTCTGGCTACAGTATTCCACCCACAGTTTTCTTTTTTTTTCTTTTTTCTTTCTTTTTTTTCCTTTAGTTTCTTCCTGCATCGAGAGGATCTATCTCCTTCCATCTGGTATTCTCCAGGATGTTTTATTCCAACATCTGAGCTGTTTCTCTCAGGCTCTTTATTTTGCTGCTTGTTGATCTGCCATCTTCCCAGCTTCTCTCTAGAAACTTGTTATTCTTTAGAATATTTCATTGTAAATGAGTCATGATGAATAAGATAATGGATCTATGAGTAATTTAGACGTTGGTGACAATATGGCTTGATGTACTTTGTTTTTATTTTCAAATATATTGTTTCCATAGAAGCTGTGTATACTTTGTAGCTAACAAGCCTCTTTTTTTTTCTGAACCAAATGTCTTCCTGAAATATGGGCTGAAAACCTTCTAAGTCCCATGATTCTGAAGTCTAGTGACAATGGCTAAAGGGCCTTTGTAATGTTGGCGATGTTTTGCTTTTAAGGAATATAGAGAGGGGTAAGGGTTTGTGACGATTGACCTGAACTCCCAGGCTATTACCTAGCCCTGAGTTTTTAGTGTGTTATGTAGCTAAATAAGTCACACTTGATTTTGCTTGCTTGAATCATGTAACTTCTGTGATGTGCTTCAATAAATTTTGGAGTCATGTTAAGGCCACTGTGATGGAGCCTTTAGATAACTAAAAGGTCCATGACTAAAGAGGTTCTTGTTTTGATTTATTGAGTAAATAATGTTGATAAGGACTGATATTTAATACTTTAATCATAAATAAATATAGATCAGTCATTCAATTTTATATTTGCTTAGCTTTGTTTCTATATATAACTGTTATTATTTTTACAAATAAAATAACAGTTAGTGAGGCAAAATAATGTTTCTACAGTTTCATAGATGGTTTATAGCAAAATTGAGGTTCAAATTCACATCTATTTTACTTCAAAAATCAACTTAAACTACAGTAACAAGCTTTTGTGGAGAAATGATGTTTCTGGAAAATTCTGGTAAGTCAAAAACTTGAGTTTTAGGTATGATTTGTGGCAATTTAACAGGAAGTTCAAATAATTGATGCTCTATAAATCAAATGAAAACTCAAACATCTTGAAAACTATTACATGATGTAGAAGAAGACAATATATTATTGCACAGGAAAAACATCTTATATTTTAGGGAAGAGAAAAGATGGCAGACCAGTAGGTAGCAGGAGAGGGACCCTCTCTGAGAGAGAAAGCTTAAATGCCAGAATAAAACACCCTGGAGAGACCCAAACAGAGAGAGATGGACTCTCACAACCCACGAAGAAACTAAAGTGCAAAAAACCACTCAAATATGAGGTCCTGGGGCTACTGTAAGAGAAGTTAAGATCAGTGAACACAGCACACTCCTTGGGCCGCCTGAATCCCTGCTGGAGACCTGACAATGTGATCTGAGCCAAAGCGACTGGCTTGAGCCGCTGGAGCGTGGAGCTGAACAGCCCTGTGTGTGGCTCACCTGGACGGCCCTGCACGCGACCCATCCAGAGGCACCGTGAATTCACACTGCAGCCGCACTGAATTTGGAGGTTGGGGAGCCCAGCAGTTCTCGGGGACCAGTATCAACACGCGGTGAGTGATGGGAATAAGACCCTCCCACGGAAAAGGGGAAACTGACTGGACGACATGTTGGATTTGGGCAGGAGAGCCCTAACTCCATAAGGAAGTGGCTTCAGTTGGTTGCTCCTCTCGTGGAGCGGATTGGTGGAATCTGCTTGGACTAGGCCACGTCCCTGGCTGGAACCCAGTGAGTCACTACAAATTAATTCCCTGAGACTGGCACACACTGATGCAGTGAAGGCCCTAAAGGTTGAGTGGCCTGTAGGGGAGCAGCCAGCGCACACTGCCTGTGCCTGAATTTTAATCTCTGATAACAGACTGAAGAGGGCAAAAGCTCCTAGCCTGTGCCCTCTAGAGGAGACTTAACCAACAAGAAAAGGGTCGGGAATTACACTGTACACTTGTATGGAAGGAACCAAAAACATGACGAAAGGGAGAAATAAGAAAAAACCGCCAGCCCCCAACCCTGAGAACATTGATCGAGGAGAAGTAAATGCAAAAGAGATTGAGGGCAGCAAAAATGCAACATCAAACACAGCAGTAGCAGACATAAAGAGATACATTCTCATAAGCAGGACCAAAACTGAAATATTAATTCAAATTAAACAAGAGATAAGTAATAAAAGAAAGGCTGGGCATCTCTCAAGAAGACACAGACAGAAGAATGGAGGAACACAAAAGGCAAGAAAAATTTAATGAAGAATACAGAATAAACCTAGAATTCATGAAACAGATTCAAAGAGATTATCAGGAAACTAAAGACTCCATAGAAAGCTGGCAAAACTACTTGAAAGAAACCAAAGATAGACTATCAAAAATTGAACACAAGCTTGCAATGTGTGATCATGAAAGGGAAGATCTCTTAAAAATAAC
>PVJX010009449.1:0-62066 GCA_004027295.1 Dolichotis patagonum
ATGTGTACCAGAGACCTAATATATAGCCTGGTGACTATAGTTAGTAATTACATATTATATATTTGAAATCTGCTAAGAAGGAACATACACAGGTAAAGTACATGAGGTTGTGGATACGCTACTCAGCCTAGTAAATTATTATTTCATAATGACTACATATAAAGAGGACACCCAAAATTCTCAAGGTTTATGTTCCTAGAGTACTCTGGAATTGTGAAACAGTGTGAATTTCAGATATAGCCAGAAAAATACCTTTAGAAGACTTTTAAAAAATAGTTTTAAACCCTAAATATGCTGTCTCCTGCAGTTATATAATTTAATTTAATTTAATTTAATTATTTTAGCACTGTATTAATGAAGTATTAGGAGGTGCAGGAGGACATTGTGGTGGCATCTTAGAGCTCAGTGCTTTCTGAAGAACAAAGCCAAGGACATTGGAAACCTCCTGGCTACAGTAACTGTTATCACCCAAAACGCAGTTCATCTCCTGAGATGGGTTACATGGCAACATCTAAGGAGCGTCAACTCTCCACCTGAAAAAGGCTCTTGGATTGCTACATATACGTCATGCCAAAAGCAACTGATGAAGGTATTTGTGGTTTCCAGGAAACTGGGCGTCTGCACACAACTACTAGTTAGTTTGTAAGGAAAATGGACCAATGGCTGAGGCCAAGGACTTCACAGGTGTATACTGCATAAAAAAAATTGTTGTTTGCCTGGTATATGTAAAATTTTATCCAGCATGTCTCATTAAAGCTGTAAAAATGAAAAGTGCAGACATACAAGTAAATTAAATCTAACAAAGGAAAACAATACAACATAATTAAGTGTATTTTAACATTTTGAAATTAATACAACTTACTTTGTTCATAGATGAAATAATATTAAAATGATAGGACGATCATACTAGATTTAGAAAATAGTCATCAAATTTGAAAAACACTAAAGTTTAAATTCCTAGAAAATTGCATATAAAAGAGCTTTTGTCACTTAATAAATAACACTAACAAATTGCCTAGAGAAGCAAAAGTCATAAAAATGATAAAATTCTCAATTTTCCTTCTTAAGCATATGAACAAGTATGAGTACCAGCTTTGGGCACTTCTATTCAGTTCTTAGAATAGGGCCGTGGTAGTCTAACAAGGTAAAAAAGAAATACTGTAGAGCTAGAAACAAATAAATGTTATCATTTCAGATCATCTGAATATTCACATAGAAAAGCAGCACGTATGTACATAAAAATTTTGCTGTACAAGAAAAATATTTGAAACATCAAATACAATTTATAAAAATGTAAATTAAACTTTTAAATTAAAATATAAATTAAAATTATTTTAAATTGACAATGAATAAATAATAAATATCAACAATATAGAAATTAAGTTCAAAAGAAAATATATAATGTTACTACAAAATTCTGGTAATTCATAGTTTAAAACTATAGCAGAAGGAATTGACCAGTAGAACAAAATAAAGAAAAATTATGCATACAAATATCTACTTTAAAATTGATAATACACAGGATTAGACACAGTGTATCTTTTCCTGTGAATTGGTTTAGATTCACGGGTTTTCCACACTTGACAAACATCATTTTTATCCCACTATGTGCTCTCTTTATTTTACAGTACTACAAAAATTGGTTTCAAATGTATTTTTGTCTAAATTTAAAATAGAAACATAAAATGTTTAGAAGAAAGCTAAAGAGCTATAGAATAATCTTCACTACTCTCTGGTTAGCAGACTTTTCACAAGACAGAAAGTGTAGACTAATAAATGGAAAAAATATTTCACATTATTTTAAAATTAAGAATTTTTCTTAATCAAAAGTGAAAATCAGAAGTCATTCTCAATACAAATAACTGAAAGAATACATTGAAACATTGTTTAAACTTTTACAAATGAAAAACGTACCCCAAAATATAAAGTTGGGTAAAACCTTCAAATGAAAAATGAACATAATAAAAAGTGTTCCACATTGGATAAGTAAATGAATGACTAGTTAAATAGACTTCTCTACATAAAATAAAATGCCAAATAACAAAATAAATGAGAATAAATTATTCTCATACCACTCCATTTTCATGTACTAACACAGAATGATAGATGTAATAAAGTACAAAGGAGATTATGAATTTTTTAAAGAGAAGTGTCTACTACCAATGCCTGCCTAATTTTCCATGTTTGAGTTATCTCTGGAATACACTAAAAAATTAATTCAGTTAATCATCTCTGAGGAAATCAAGTCCATCGACTTTTGCTAAAAGATAGAGAAGAACCCATGTGCTCAGTAATATGAGAAAGAGTAGTGTGGGATGCACCGCTAAAATTTTAAAACAATAAAAATATAAGACAGGAGACACTGAATTGATTAAGAATGTATATAATAAAGGAAAAGCCCTTAAGGAGTCTTCAAAAACTGTAATATTTATACTTTTTTTAAATTGCTATAGTGAAAGGTGAGAAAAGCTTGAAAATATTTAAGAATTTGAGAACAACCCTTTTCTAACTCTTTAGAAAATATAACATCAAATTTCCTTGAAGATGAAATTGGAAGAATATTTGTATATCTTAGTAAAAGATGACAGATGAAGAGATAATTGAAATTAATGGAAAGAGCAAAAGGAAAGCTAGTGACATTAAGTATTCCAAGCTACACAGCTTATTCTATATTCTTTAATTTAAGGAGAATTCTTAGAAAGAAATGGTGAATCAAGAAACAGAAATGCATGGCCCATAGCTCTAGGAATACAGAAGAATGAGCTTTGGTTACCTGCCATGGATGAGGAGTCTTATAGGCAGCTCTGTTAAGTGATTCTTTCCTGCTGAGTGAGATTTCTTTGTGAAGAGCCTGGGCAATGACATTCACAGCAGCATAAACAGTGTAACTCTGGGGTGAAGTATTCATATCCCAGACATGCAGAGGCCGAGTTTCCAGGCTGCCATTTTGTTCACATTGACTCAATGTCTTGATTCGATGTTGATCCAAATATGGACATTCAAATAATGTAGACCACACATCCTGGATAAAGATATCATGAGGATATTTTGCAGGCTGAACACTTCTAAGAAAATCTTTAAAACCAGGAATCTCTTCTGTGTGGAAAGAAAAAGATAATCCTCCTCCAAAATATGTGTAACTTAAACTTTGTTGAAAGGGCAATGTAGTTATATCCCAGTCAGTAGTTGTGACCCAGATAGTACCAAAGGGAGTATAGCAATAGATGTTATATACAAATCTTAGAAGAGAGAATGTGTCACCAAATGCAAAACTGATGCTTGTAGATGTCAATCTTTCAAAAAAGAGTTGCCTGTTAAGTGTATCTTTAGCAGAAAACTCTGGAACCTTTTCTGCAAATGCTACACACAGTCCATTGTTGTTCATCTCTTGTGTCATGTCCTGGAGAAACATTTCTCCCCTGATGTCATCTGGAACCACAAGGCCAACCCAGACCCAACCAAAATGCAGCATGAGTTGAATGAAGCCTTGATACAGAGCTGCAGTGTTTGTAGGAAACTGGTAAATAGACTGGAGCTCGACACTGTCTCTGAGACTGCGGTCATAGGGACCATAGCTGATCTAAACAGAAAACATGGTTATGCTTACACTAAATCAGGATATTTATGCACTAATGATTTAATTCATCATCTCTATTTCATGTACTGAAATAAAACAATTGAGTAACTGATTAAGAAATAACAATTTATTATATATGATCAATCACTAATTTTCACTAGTTATATTACATATACTTCTTTCATTATTGTTTAAGAAACATATCCTAAACACACCCACAAAATGTGTTCACCCTGAGCTATGTTGAAGGAAACTGCAAAGGTTCTCTGCAAACCTAAAACTTCCGTTGCTAAACTCTGCCTTGTCTGCATCCCTAAAGTAATGAAAGCTTTGTCTTGAAGACAGAAATGTAAACCAAATTAACTGAGAAGTAGCAATATATTATTTACAAGCTTACTAAAAAGGTCTATATTTTGCTATGAATTGCTATGCTTGTCTTTGATGGTTAAGTACACATACTTAACTGTCCCGAAATCAGATCGTTTCAAATAAGGCCTGGTAATTTTTCCAGTCATTTCATATATATTCTCCATCCAGCACCCTCAGTTAGCTGCATGTCACACCCATTCTTATAGAAAACGCTTCATTTTAATTCTCTGTACTGCTATTCCCAGCTATCTTTCGACTTTCCTTCAGTTGTCTTCCTTACTTTTCCATTTTTTAAATATTAAGTTAGTAAATATCTAATATGCTAAATGAAATGCCTAATTCTCAGAATCCATTTTAACTAATCTGCCTTAAAAAGTTGATAATTCTCTTTTTCTAGAAAAATCATCCTTAATCAGTGTTCAGGATCCCTTTTCCTTAAGCACTCTATTTCCAGCATATACTATCCAGTATCAGTTGTTTTACTAACATTTCCACATGTCCCTGAGTTCTTAGTATCAGGAATGATTAGCACTGTTATCTCCCTTATTTTGTAACAAGTATACTTTACCAAATGGTCTCCTAAATTTATATTTCACCTACAGAATTTAACCCATATATAAATGCTAACCATTAAACTTGAATACTTTACAGCCTTTCATATTTAAATATTTCAATAGGATAATCTTTTTACAAGTTCAACAAATCTTACCAAATAAGTGAGTGAAGAAATGGATGGTTCAAATATTGAGAGAGAGAGAATGAATAGATATCATAAAGGCTTAAATAAAGATGAATATGTACTTTAAGCACAAGGCAAAAATATAAAGGAAAACTCAATATTTAAACAGATTTTAATAGCTCATATAAGATAATAAAGTTATCTTTATTTGTATTTGTCAAAGACTAATGATGAGTGTGTGATGTTACCAATTTAATTCATCTTTACATTTCCTTAAAGTGTTCTAAAATATTAGGGACCATATTTTTGAATATGTGAAAATTTTTCAAAACTTTAATGCATATTAATTCTAAAAATTAAAAGGTTTCACTGTTACGTTCTCGTATTACATATGCCCGTTTTCACCATTCCACCTTACTCTACTCTCCTTGGTCTTCCCATCTATGTTTTATTCCCCTTGTTTCCCTGTTTTAAGTTTTACACTATGAATTTGAAACTATACAAATTTGAGACTCATGTGACAAAAAAGGCTTAAATGTCTCAATATTCTTTGAACATTAGAATTTATTCAAAGTACTGATCAAAAAGAAGAATTGTTTTCAGTCAGTAGGAAGACAATAAAATTATTTTCCACCACCAGGTAAACAAAGAATAACATCTAAAAAACAAGAAAGAAGAAATAAAATTAATTCATGAATATAAGAAAATAAAAATTAAACAAGGAAAATGCAACATTTCAGCTAATATAATTAATAAGGATTTTTAAAATAAGTCTAGTCATAAAAATGGGAAGTAAACAAAGATTCTCAGGTGTTGGTAAAGTTAACTTGAATTTCAAATATCCGTGTTTACTTTTTGTAAGCTTTATGAATGCCACCTTTCTAAAAATATTTAAATGAAGTTGCCATGGATCAAAAAGGTTTTTAAAAAAGGTCATGTACTGAAATGCTGTTTCTGATAGAAAAGAATTGAAAACAAATGTTTGACCATTGTAGGAACAGTAACATTTATTCAAATGTACTAATCAAAAGGAAGAATTGTTTAAAGTCAGTAGCAATACAATAAAATTATTTTCCCCCATGATGTAAACAAAGAATCAGATTAAAAATATAAGAAAGATGAAATAAAATAAACTCATGAATATAAGAAAATAAAAATTAAACGAGGGAAATATGCAACATTTCAGTTAATATAATTAATAAGGATTTTTAAAATAAGTCTAGTTCCATAAATGGAGAATAAATGAAGATTCTCAGTTGTTGATAGAGTTAACTTGCATTTCAAAATAACAGTGTTCATTGTAAGCCTTATAATGTGAACACATTTGACTCATAAATGCCACCATTTTAAAAATACTTAAATGAAGTTGCCATGGAGCAATAAAGTTTTTGTAAATAAGACCATGTACTGAAACACTGTTTCTAATAGAATAGAATTGATGACCATAGAATAGAATGCCTGACCATGGTAAATCAGTTAAACAGGTTTTGTAGAAAAAAAAAAGTCATGTTACAATTTAAAGTAATATTAAAGGACATCAATTAGCTAATGAAAACTGTTCATATTATTTTTAGTTTATAAACAATATGTGAATGAATGTCCAAATACCAATATATTGATCAGGTTTTATAACTGCCTAGGTAAACAGATTGAATGCTATCATGAATAAACAACATAAAACTTCCACCTGGTAATGAGATTAAATATTGGAATTATTTCAGTGAAATAAATTTTTCTCCACTTCAACTGTTTTCTAAAGGTGACTTTATTGTAGAAATGCATTTTTAAGTTATGTATCCGTTGTATTAGAGAAAAAAGACAGTAAACCATAATTCGAGGTGTCACAACCTTTCCAATGAACATAAATTGAGTTAGGCATTCATTACTGTACTTTTAAATTTAAGCTCAAAAGCCAGAATTTTCTGTCTACCTGTGGAACGCTGTAGAGACTTAATACTCGGGAAATCTGGGTTGATATTCCTGTGGAGATGCCTCCTATCACAGCCACCAGCTTGTCCCTCTCCTCAGGCCTGCAGTTGTAATTAGGAACTGGAGGACTCTCTCCTGAAAGCAGAGACAGAGAACTCTCCACAGCCTTCATCTCACTGTAGTCAACGTTGAAGAGGTAGAATCCCAGGGACATATTGAATAGCAAATTCAAGTTCTTATTGATCTCATCCACAGCAAAAACCACGGCCAGCAGCTGCTGATAATGCTTAGTAAGTTCCCTAAAATAAAATGGAGAAAAGGCAACTTCTAAATTTTTAGTGCTAAAAAAGGAAGCAATCATATAAAAGATATGCACAGGAATCTAAGAAGTAAAGTGAGAATCCCACATCAAAACGTTGGGAAATATGGTGGCTACAAGGTCAGATTTATAGTCAAATACACTATTTTGGCTTTTTGATGTCATTGTAGCTTTCTCTGAGAAACTAAGCTCAGCAAATGAAATAAATGGAAAATGACAAAAACAAAAATTTAGAATTTTATGTATTCTTACCTTGAATTTTAAGTTATACTTCTGGAAACACAGTATTTGTTAGATTGCTCAAGATATACACAAACAAACACATTGAAATGACATATATAAAATGATGTCAATACAACATCCTGCATTTCTGGATAACAACAAAATGCTTCTAATATGTAGAGTGTATTGCAAGTACCTTCTTAGACACTAAAGAGCAGTCACACACATACGCATTGCCATAATCTGCTATGTAGGGAAGTCTAACACTTACGCATGTACATAATGTGGCATAGAATATGTATCTTGAAATCCAAACATGCTTCTCGTGTCACCATCAGTCACTCTTAGTGAGAAGAGTCCACTGATAATAAAATCCCCATCTTGATAGTAGCCAGGAGAACCACATAGATTTAATGAAAGAATAATACTTTGTTCCTGAGATACAAAATGGATAGTGACAAGCAGAGGAAAAATGTTAGATAACTTCATATTAAATTATAAGGACTAGGGTAATTGTTAAAACTAGAGAAATACATTCTATTGAAAATCCGATTATGTGCTTAACTTTCCCTAAACTAGGTGAACAGACTGTGCTTCAAACCTGAGTGTCTCTGGTGCACATGGAGGGTTTATAAAGCACTTGCTTTGGTCTGATGCAAATGTAGTAATATGTAAACTTTCCTTTGTTTGCTAGAAATAGTTTGTTATACACCTGCTCATTCTTCAATTCGCTTTCTATATGTACAGTTAGTAAAGTCTCCAGGGAATCACAAATCTCTGTCATTGCACCTGGTGTCCTGATTCTAATAAGAAAAACATTTAATAAAAAACACTCTCCAAATCATAGAAAACTCTCAGGGACTTTATATTTTCAGGAAGTTATGATTTACTGCAGATTCCAGATAAGAACCGTAAACTAAAATATTGGTTTAATGTTGTCGCTAACCAAGAAACATCATCTTAGAGATGTCTTTATTATTACCAAGAATTTAATGATGTAGGATGTCCCTGATAGCAGGAAGCAGAGGATCAAAGCACAAGTTGGGTAAATACTTTTCAGCTGACTTTTCATCATGTCACAACTGTAGGATCTCAGCACAAAGAATTATTCAGAGTTTTTATATGCAATAATAAGCCAAAGCACTTTGACTACAAAAAAAAAAAGATTCTGACAAGTTCAGACACATAATTAAGTGATGGATTTCTTACTCTTTAATTTTATATCTTTATAAGAAAATATGTATATACACATACATGCATTTAGCATAAGATTCTCTAACTACTACAAAAAATCAAAGATAAAGAAAAAATCCTGAAAGCTGGACAGAGGGTCCCCTTATCTGTACAGGAGTAAATATAAGAATTACACATGACTTTTCACAGGAACCATGCACTGAAGAAGAGAATAAAATAAAATTTAATTTAAGGCATTGAAAAAATAAGCCCGCCATGAAGAACTCGTAACTAGAAAAGTTACTGTTCCAAAGAATGCTTTTATCGGACAAATACATGTGGAGGAAGTTTGTTGACAGTACAGCTGCCCTAAAAGACACCTTCAAAGCTCTTTAGACAGGAGGGAAATTTTATTTCTTAGAAACTGGATCTACCTTAAGGTGGAAGAAATTAGAGAAAAAATGAGTAAAGATAAAATTTTTAAATTTTATTTCCATTAAGATAGTCTTTTGGCAGAACAGTTATTAAAAATAACACTAGCAACAATGAAGACAGAAGAATAAGAAATAGTAAGGATCTCACAGGATTCCCGGGTAGGGGCAGAAGAAAGGTGGATGGATACAATTGGCATACAATGTGTGCATGTAGGGAAATAACAGTGAAATCCACTGATTTGTATAATTGGTGTATAATAAATAAAGATAAAACAATGAGTATAAACACATATTTTGCTAAGTGAATATTCAATTATCAGTATACAGTTAAATTGAAGTATAATTTAGTCATACTTAACATTCATAATTGCTGATTGAGCATCATCAGTAAAGCATTGACTGTGATAATGGTAATTATCTACTGATTCATATCATTCATTCACTAGATAGTTGCTCTCTTGTTACTAGTCCAGTGCTATTTGCTGGTAAATATACGTTAGTTACCTTTCCATCACTATAACAAAATCCCTGGAATGGGCCACACATGCCCTAAAGAGATGCTTACTTTTGCTCATGAATCTGGAACCTCAAGTACAACTGCAGGTGGCCTTGTGGTTTGGTTCCCAGTGAGAATGACATCCACGGCAGAAACCAGGAAGCAGAGAAAAGCTGGGAAACTAAACCATAAGAGATCTAGGAACCTGTACCAGGCCTTGTGTCTCTCAAGTCACAGCACCTTCCAGCACTGTCGACTTGAGGAAGGAACTTTTACCATTCAAACTTTTGGAAGACATTCACACTTTCTTAGATAGTTTTAAATTATTCTAATATGTCTACAATACAATGGAATTAAGAATGTAGAAGAAATTACCCAACCTATGGAAATAATAAGTCATTTTAAGACAACAGTGTGTTTCTCACACATGAGAGGGCTGAGTTACCACATGTGGGGTTAAGGAGTCATGTGAAGCCTACTTCTCCATTTCAACCTTTGTACAACTAAAGTCAGAGTAACCTTATTCTTAAATATCTTTCAGAAGGGAGCTGACCTCTATTAACATTCCATAGAAGCATTGCTTTGTAATTTATTTTGATATTTAAAATCATTCCTCCTAAGGCAGACAGCCACACAAAACTGAACTTTTCACCAGATCAGAACAGAATATTAAAAGGCCCTAAAGGTTTGAAACCCTAGAAGTTGAGTGAGGTTGTGTGCAGCTGAGCCAGGTAGGATCAATATGCGATATAAGCTTGCAATTATCACTGAGAAAACAGATACAAATCCGTAACACAAGAATGTCCAAGAGCTCCAAATGAAGGAGTGGAGGAGAAGATAAAACATGAAATTCTCCTTTATGAGTCACATACTCCGCATACAGCTCTGCGTTAAATGTAATTAGTATTTGGAGTCTGAGCCTCCTTTAATTGAATGGCTGTGTGAATAGTAGAGAAAAAAAGCAGAATTGGGCAAACACGGCAGGATCCATGCTGTCAAGGAAGCATTGGAATGAGTTAGAGCTTAAAGAAAATGTGACATTTTGTCAAACGAAATAAAACACTCTTTTCACTCTCTTGTACTTCCGCATGGTTAATCTCTTGGGTTGATGCTACCATTTCATCATTTCCTCATTTGGTTGTTGTCTGGAGTGAAGAGAGTTGGCATGTTGCCAGGTACCCTCCACTGTCCTCCTTATGCAAGAAAGGAAATCCCCAGGTCAGTGCACAGCCACAGAACAAGTTCATACTCTAGGTCTATCATAGAGAGACTTTATAAACACAGATAAAGTCTTCATCTTCCTGTACTGGTTTTCCTGAGAACCTAACAGCCAAATACTTCCAGGCCCAGAGACTGAGACGAGAAAGCCAGGAGAGGAAGACAGAGAAAGAGAAAGAAAAAAAAAATATGAATTCTTCCCAATCTTGTGCATCACAGTGTGCAGGTAAGATTTGAAACTCTTCCTTTCATTCCATTGATCTGTCATTGGTACAGGTGATCAATATAGGTATGGGTAAGGGACAGTAGAGGAAAATGTGCTCAGTAAAGTGAAAAAAGAGAGAGGCAAGGAATGGGGTCAAAAGAGAAAGAGAGATCACAGAATAAATCATAGAAGAAAGCTTGCTGACCTGGGTACAGGGAAGGATAGAAGATAGGAATTTCTGTCTTTCTGTGACAATTGGGGTCCAGGGCGAGTCACTTGATTTCTGAGGTATTCAGGTTTTTGGTGAAGTGTACACTTTAAGCAGGGAGGAACGACACGGTGACTGACAACGATCTATCTAATCTAAAAAAGACATTGACAAATGAGACACTGATTTGGTGGAGTCTGGGAATTACTTAGTACAATGGAAGTGGAAAAACATAGGAGTAAGTAAGACACTGGTACCATTTTTGTTTCTTGCTTCAGAAAAACTGACTGTGTTTTGCCTTTTTGTCTACAGAGAAAAGACTCTTCTCTCACCAGGGCTTCTTCTGGTCTGTAGCTGGCACCTCCATCCTGCTTCTCACTGCCTGTTTCATCACCCGTTGTGTTGGTGGGTTCCTTAAAGCCTATTTCAATCAAATCCTCTGTGCTGATGAGGTTTCTCTTCTCCTACAAAGAGGGTCTTTAACTTCACACTTTCCCTGTTGATTGCAGGCTGTTCCTCAATCTAGAAACCCCAACTGGTACAGCACTTTTACCAAATGTCAGTGCCCTGTAACACATTTGCTTCATAATGTATATTTTATGTCTTCTTGGTGGCCTTGAGTTCTTTCTGTTGTCCCATTAACATCAGTAAAATCTTCCCTTTGAGATACAAGCTTGCAAGCTTGGACTTACTGACAAAATAAATTGCAAGGAAGAGAGGGTAGAGAAGGTTCAGCTTGTTATGAAAGTGAGGGCCAACACTGGGCATGTGAGTCTGAATTCAAATCCGTCTGTCTTTGTGATTCAAGAAAACCATGAAATGTGAGCTCCCTGTTATTTCTTTGAGGAAGTGAACCCTAGTGCTGCTCCATGTGGAATAATAGTAAAAATAATCATAATTAATGGTGATTATATTGTTAACAAAACTGAAAAATTAATTTTTATCTACAATGCACTTTGCTCTTTATGTTACAGTAACATATCACAGCATTCAAATTTGTCATGAGAAAAGGTTGCAGTCCCACGAGTACTTCCCAGAAATTTCCTGCGACAATGATGGATCAGGTATAATTGCTCCCACACTTAAACATCAAAATTTATACATCAACAGTTTCTCTATTCCGAATGACTCTGGAATCAGTCAAGTTATACTCTTTGTTTTTCACATACAAAATGTAATATCCCGCATGTGCTATGCAAGGAATTGGTAAGGGGAAAGTTACAAAATTTTCAAAATGCTTTTCACATTGAGCAGGAAATCTGATGGATATTAGAGTTTATTTAGAATAAATTTGAGTTAAAGTGTAATTTCTCTTTTCATGCACTAGTCCAATGTAGAAAAACTGTAGAGAAAACTTGGACATAACTTAGAAATATACGCCAACTGCTTTTGTATATCATTTTATCCCATGTATTGGCAAAAATTCATGTGACATAGGGAGATTAAGTTTATTCTCTGAGCTTTAATTTATTCACCATTAAATTAGGAGAAACTAGATTTTAAAATAAATTTAAAGATGGATGTTCTAAAATTCCAAGAAATTTGACCAACTTTACACCACTGATTTATATGACTTTAAGTAATTGTATTGATGTGGCTTAGGAGTCACCCAAGAAAATGCTAAAGTTGTATTTCAATTTCATATATAAAATAGATGACATATAATGTTGAATTTATTGGCACTTGTATCTAAAAAATATCACATTTAAAAGCCAAGAAAACTGCTGTTTATGTTTTTTGATGTAGGAATTATCTATTGAATTAGATAATAAAGTTTGTTATATGTACAAAGAATTCCAGAGCTTCTAATTATAAATGAATTCCTAATGTGTGATTCCTTAAGCTAGGAAGCAATTTTAAATTTTCTTGGTCACTTTAGTAGGAAAACTCACTGAAGCTTCTCTCCTAGGTGTGATTAAGAATTGCTGCCCACTGAACTGGCATCATTTTCAATCTAGCTGCTATTTCTTTTCTACTAACAAAATGAACTGGCCATCAAGTTTAAAAAACTGCTCAGACATGGGTGCTCATCTTGTGGTTATCAACACACAGGAGGAACAGGTAATTTAAATAGAGATCCTGCAGCTAGTGTGACATTTTTCACAGGTGCCATGTCCATGTTTGACTCTTGATTATTGTTTGTTCAATGAATATGTTGCCATGAATGATATTCCCACAAGAAGTGTAAGTCAATTCTGCTTTAATTGATCTTTCATATTAGGAGAATTTACCAAACCATTGATTTCCACATGGAGTTCTGTTAGATGGATGCCAGAAAATAAAAGATTGTGAGTTGATTGAGCACATTATATCAAATAGAGCAAGCAATTATTGTGCATTATCTCTAAATTGTGATTGCTAATACTTTGTAGAAGATATATATCAGAGATTTGAATACCAGTAACAGTAGAAGAACATTGAAGAATGATCAAATTCTATGTTGAAGTTATTTCTTTTAGTTTGTTTTTGCTGTGTATATTTACAATAAAACAATAGCACACTATCTGTGATGATCTTATACTTTCAAGGTTCATTTTTCTATTACCTCTAACTTAAATCTACTATGTTTCTTTCCACAAAAATAACTTTCTATATATCTTCCAAACTGAAACAGCTGTTCTCCTCTCTCTTAATTGGGTCTCTTCCATAGGAATTCCTTTCCTACATGAAACCTAAAAAGGAGGAGTATTACATTGGATTGACAGACCAGGTGGTTGAGGGTCAGTGGCGGTGGGTGGATGGTACACCTTTGACTCTGAGGTAAGAATCTTCTTGATGAATTTTCACACTACTGCCAGTCTTAGTATCAGAGGCCTGGTGAAGAAAGTTCTCAGAGCTGGCTTTGGTTACATAGAGTACATCCCAATCCATCTTTTCTACTACCAGACAAGCAAGTGAGTGACCTAGGGTACAGGAGAGAAAGGACAAGTGCAGTTCCCACAATTCCTCTCCCTGGGACTTTATCAAGAATGAAAATGAAGTAATAGATGAAAATGAGAACAAGATGAAAATGGAGAAATGGAATGAAAATGAGGAAGAGATTAAAAATTGGTATTGTGTCTCATCTCCAAACTGTTGTAATTTAAGGGAAAAAAACATAATTTGAGACAGAAAGCTGATTCTTACAATGTGAAAGTGAGAACCACTTCATCATAAGATGATTTTAATGAGGTCTTTACAGCATTAAAGTGCAGGACATTACAATTTTCAAAGTTCTTTTTCATGCCATTTTTACAAAATTACCACTTTTCAAAATGCATGAATGTTATTAGTCCACACTGAGCATTGGAAGATCCTAAAGGGCAGAAGCAGTAAGTGACTTCACTAAGGGCTCTAAGAGTGCAGCCCAGATGCTCATCTCTAGTGGAGTCGCTTCACTACAGCACTGTAACACTGGAGGATGCAGCTAAGTTAATGAATGCTCTGTGAAATAGAGAACCTTAATTGATGAGAGAAAGTAATGCAAAGAAACAAATTAATCAGGCTAATGGTCCTACCTATACCTTCTAATTCTGGATCTAACACCACTTATGAGCATAAAGGACCTGAATGTGAGGTGGAACCACTGGGCCTCAGTACCCATAAACTCTAAAACATGCACCAGTGATCTAACTTTCCTGCGATTCCTTTTCTTCAGTGACAAATGAAGATGGTAATAATGACCTGGTAGTATTGCTGTGACGTTAATCCATACAAATATGACTTAGTATTTTAGACAACTTTACTTTCCCATCCTGAGATTTAAACTCCCCCTTCTCTCTGTTCCAGCTTCTGGGATGCAGGGGAGCCCAACAACATCGTCACTGTGGAGGACTGTGCCACGATGAGGGCCTCTTCAAATCCACTGAAAAACTGGAATGATGTGCCCTGTTTCTTCAGTAAGCCTTGGATTTGTGAAATGCCAGAAATTAATCCTTAGGACTAAGAAAGTTTTGTAAACACCGGAGGCATAGCTCAGTTCGGTAAAGAAGAGAACAAGCATAACCACACCCACAAACTCTGTGAGAGAATACGTTCATTATACACAGGGAGGACTGGTGAAATATTTAGCATTGTGATAAATACAGAAAAAGTAATTTTCAGTGTTATAACTTAGTGTCATGCAGGCTAAAGTGCATCTTTTCTCTCAGTCTGAGGTCCTTTTCTTCAAATTTACAAAGAAATTCACCAGTAAATGTGGGAGA
The DNA here is from genome assembly GCA_004027295.1 of Dolichotis patagonum. Taxonomy (NCBI): domain Eukaryota; kingdom Metazoa; phylum Chordata; class Mammalia; order Rodentia; family Caviidae; genus Dolichotis; species Dolichotis patagonum. The sequence goes on from PVJX010009449.1 coordinate 15,014, forward strand.
GGAGAGAATGCTCTTTTGCCATATTTAAGACTAGTTATGTGAAAGTAGAGGGACATACAGCGAATAGAGATGTCAGCAAAGGCTTTTTAAAATGTCTTTGAAAGATCAGCTAATGGTCCCCTTCTTTAAGTCCTAAAAATTCTGTCTTCTTTTATACTCATTATATCACCCGACCAGGCAAATACAGTTTCTGTCCATATACTAATAAGAAGCTTCATCAAGGGGTAGAAGTTATGCCCCCTGGAAGCCTGGTGTGGGCTTCTGACCACAGCAATTGCACTTCCCTGAGGACCTGCCTTGCTAAGCTGCTGTAAACACATTGCAAAACCCTCATTCCTGGGACTCCTTTTCCTCTGCCCTTAGCTACAGCCGGATTCCACCTGAATATGGCTTGACGGTTCATATAACACTAGAGTTCAGTAATATTATTATTCGAAGAGAAAAAAATGCAGATCTATTCTTTCCTACACACTTATTTCATGACATTCTATCCATAAAATTAAGGCTTCTTAAGAACTGTAAATGAGGCCCCAGCTTGAATAAGTGTTTCTCTCATACAGTGCCTTAAAGAGACACTCAATTTTTATATGTTGGAGTCAATGTGAAATCCTTGAATAGAAAAGAGGAACTGACCAAAAGTGTTTATTGTAAGCAGAAGGCAAGGAAAGAAAGGTGTGAGCTCACACAAGCGATTTATTTCACAACAAACCTGAGAGAGACCTCTCTGACGTGGACACTTGACCGACTACTCCTCTGACAGAATATAATGTCTTTCTAGGGTCATAAGCATAAAAAGGTGGAATCTGTGGAAAGAAAATGTCATCATGGGACTATTGAGGGGAGAGTTCAGTACAAAGGAGTTGTGCCTGTCTGCCCAGGGCAGGGTTTGAGGACATACAAAAATTCACATGTTGTTTGTCAATACATCGCCTGAATTGGGGAGGGAATTAGTGTCTAGTTGTGTTTACCGGGCCTTATTCACCCATGAGGATATGACTCCTGCTGGTATAAATGCATGGTAGGGTAAAGGATTTAAACTGGTCTCTGCTCAACCAGGATGATCCTACATTCAATATGCTGACTTTTTCTCCTTTTTTTTTTTTTAACAAATGTTTGTTTCATTGTGACAAATCTGGCTTTGAAATCAACTTGCCTTTAAACCAAAAGTTTTTCAACATAAAATGAATCTATTAAATTATATCTTCAGCTTTCTATTTACCATTCATTTTCTTGTGATACTGGGAAACAGATCTATAGGCGTGTGAGGCTAGTGCTTTATCATTGAACTACACCCACAACACTGCTTTTTATGTATGTTTTTGTTGACACAGGATTGCTTTAAATCTCCCAGGGTGGCTTCAGACTTGTGATCTTTCTGCCACTTTCTCCAGAGTTGAGATTGCAGGCTTTCTCTTCTAACCCTAGTTTTAAATTTCTTTTAATATTCATGCTATCAATGTGGAAACACTGAAAAGCAGATGAGACTTTTTGTTCCATTGTGTTTACTACAGGTACTCTGTTGTAGATTGATTATTTTATGGAGTAACTCTCTGAAAAATAGGAAAATGCTATATTACTTTGGCACACATTTATAATTTAAAGTATAAAACTGACCTTTCCTTAACAATTCTTGAAGCAAAGAAACAATTGATACACTTTTTGTAGCTGAAGATCATCAGAACAGAAATAACCTTTTTTAAAAAATTGGGGTCACAATGTAGATAACCCAGTGGAAACTGTTCAGAGATTCTATAAAGGCTTAACCATTTTGCACACCAGAAAACACTGAAGGTTCCCCAAAAATGTGATTAATTTTTCATATTTCAAATAACATGCTCGCAAATAAAAAAGCATTGAGATTTAAATTCTATTATTTGGGTCTTGTCTTAGTCATTTTCTCATCTTTGAGACACAATACCCTGCACAATACCCAATGCAATTTAAAGCAACAAGGGTTTATTTTGACTCACAGTTTGTGGAAGTGTCAGTCTACAATCAGCTTGTTCCAAGACAGGGTGGTATGGCACAGGGGAAAGGGGGAGGAAAAGAGATCCATGAAGCAAAAGGCAAAAAAGTGTGCTGTAGGGGGAGCTGCTAATCTCTTCCAGGTCACCCCCGTAACCAGCCTCTTCTGGTACACCCCACATCCCAATCCAAGAATGATATAATTCCCATAAATCAATCACTTCCAATTGGAGCACATGAGTTTTGAGGAAAATATCTAGATACAAATGCTAAGAGGGTCTTAAATTTTTTAAAGAAAAATCATTACTATTTTTCATAAAACTTACACATGCACACATTCATTATCATAAGTTCCTACAAAATACACTTATGTAAAGATAAAAATGACAAAAATAACAAACTTCAGTTATAAAAATAATTATCATAAACATTTGAATATAATTCTAGAAAACTGTTATGATTTTGATGAATTGGGACAATTTGAAAGCTTGAAAAAATGAAAAAATCAGGAAGGTCTTTCTCCACTTCTCCTTGCATTTCTTCTTAAAGTAGGCTGTGGAAGACCCTCTATGGCCTTTCTCTCTTCTCTACATACCTTCAAGTGCTAGGGATCCTGCTGCATCCCTGGAGGAAAATCAGAAAAATCTGTTCAAATTGGGCCTGTTAAATTCCCCTCTCCCTTGTTTCTTAATGATAGAGTATACTCTTTGTCTGATCACATTTTTCCCAGAATTTTTACCTCCTTATCAGATGGGGCTTAAAATATGTAAATTTCTGGTTTTTTGAGACTTCATTTTTTAAGCTTCCTGTGTCATGTAAAACTCCCATTAAATAAATGGGTCTGCTTTGCTTTTGTCAATTTGCCCTCTGTGTGAATGGCCTCAGCCATGGATCTCACATTTGGTGAACAAAAATAAGTTCCTTTTTCTACTCCAAAACTTCAAGAGTTAGATGGAAGGATGGAAAGAAAAGAAGTGACAAATACTTCTGCGTACACACATAGGCACACACACTTGCTCATATATATTTATTTTTTTATTTTTTTGCAATGGTTAGTATGATGTCTCTTGTTATCTTCAATAGAATCGTTTACATCATCAGACATAGTATAATTGAACATACAAGTACATAACAATATTAATAAAAACAAAACATTGGATAAATTATAGGACTTCAAGAGCAGGTAATAGTCAAACCAGAATGGGTATCCTAGTGAATATTGTCATCTTCAGAGTAGTTTCCTATACTTTCAGACTTGATACTATCAAACAACATATTCGAATAAAATCAGTCAAACAAGACAGTGATCTAACAAACCAGATTCAAATAAGGTCAGTCATAATAAGACAGTGTAATTAATACAGGACTTTAGCATACATTAATAGGAAATTAAGGGTGGTTACCATAGTATTTCCTGCTATTTTTGGAATAGGTGTCTGTGCCCTCAAATCTAGTATAGGTAGACAGACTGAAACAGAATATAATCCAACTAAACAGAGTGATGAGAATAATGTGAGTTTTAAATCCTGATACACTATTAACAATGTCCTCTGCCTTCCTTTTTTAGACACTTCCTCCCCTTTCACTTTCACAGGTGCATTGTACATTTTAGATCCCACTAACTCCTTTAGTTTTTAGATGAGGGAGGCAACCTGCTATTTACCTAAGTGGTTCTGAACCTTTTTACCCCTGAGCTTGATTCTTTTACTTACAAAAGTCTCAAGGTTTTCCTTTCTTATAGCTGAGTAGTTCTCCACTGCAGAGGAGTATCATGTCTTTCCAACCTATCTACGGCTACTGGGTGAGCTGCCCCTATTTCTCTCTGGTTCCCTGTCACATAGAGCATTATTTTCTCATATTTGACTTTAAGTTCATAAACCCTCTTTCAGATTGATTATATTTCCTATACAGAGCTTCTCAATGGATCATATCTCCTGATCTACTCTGCCTGTGTTTCTTTTTGTTAGTGTAACAAGGCCATCTATGTTAGAGAGTATAGCCAACCTTCTCTGCCTTATTTCTGCTATGCTATTTTTCTCCCATTGATTGTCTACTTTTTTCCTTCATTCCATTGTCTGCTCCATTCATTGAGGCCTCTCTGCCACTGTTCCTGAAACCCTGGTGTTTTTTTAAAATCTCTCTCTAGAATGTCCATCAGTAATTTTTGTAGGGTTCGATTGGTGGTCATGAACTCCCCCAGTTCCTCTTTGTCATGGAAGTATCTTATTTCTCCATTAATTTTGAGAGATAGTTTTGCAGGGTACATCAATCTGGGTTGGAGATTATTTTCTTTCAGAGCTTGGAATACTTAGCTGTAAGCTCTTCTTGATTTGATAGTTTGTGTGGAGAAGTCTGTCATGATTTTGATGGGTTTTCCTTTATAGGTGATCTGTTTCTTTTCTCTGATGGCTTTTCATATTCTGTTCTTGTGATCAATTTCTGGGATCTTGATTATTACATCTCTGGATAGATCTGTTTTGGTTTCAGCTGGCCAGTTCTGTATTCTTTATATATCTGAATATCACTTCCTTTTCCTATGCTTGGGAAGTTTTCCTTAGTTATTTCTGGGAATAGTCTTTGTATTTCATTTGTATTTACTCCTGCTTCTTCACTCACATTTTTTATTCTTAAGTTATAGATCCTCACGTCATCTTCTAGCCTTTGTATTGTTACATCCTGGTTCCTTGTTATTTTTAAGAGATCTTTCCTTTTGTGATCACATATTGCAAATCTATCTTCAAGTTTTGATAGTCTATCTTTAGTTTCTTCCAAGCAATTTTGCCAGCTTTCAATGGAGTTTTTAATTTCCTGGCAATGTCTTTGAATCTGTTTCATGTATTCTAGATTTTTTTTAATATTCTTCGTCAAAGGTTTCCCTCCTTTTTCTGTGTTCCTCCATTCTTCCATCTGTGTCTTCTTGAGAAGTGTTTAGTATTTTTAGTAATCTTTTTATATCTTGCTTTACTTGTATTAGTATTTCTATTTTGAGTTCTTCTATAATGTCACGAAGATATTTCTTTATGTCAGCTGATGCCATTTCTGATTTTGTATGTTTGCTGCCCTTGATATCGTCTGTGTTTCCCTCTCCTGGACCCTTATTCCTTGGTTTGTGGCTGGAGACCTTTTCTTGTTTCTTTCTCTTGTCATGTTTCTGGTTTCTTCCAGCCAGGTAAATGGAGGATGTCTCAGGCCCTTTCTGTACTGGTTATGGTTACTCTGAAGTGTGCTGGCTAGGGATTGTTGCCCTCTCTAGTTTGCCATTGATCACTGAGGTACAAGAAGGGGCAGTGCAGGTTGGCCCCTCCCCTCTGAGCCAGTCAATCATGGGGAGGTTTTCACCACATCAGTGTGTGCTATGCAGATGGAACCGGTTCAGCACAGTTTTGGAGCAACTTAGTCCCAGGCTACTGGGTCCTGACCAGGGGCATGACCCAGTCCAAGCAGTTTCCATCAATCTTCTCCACACCAGGAGCAGCCAACTAAAGCCACTATGGTTCCAAGTTCAGGCCTGTCCTGCCTCATTCCAATATACTGTCCAGCTGGCCATCTCCTCCTGCACGAGGACCAAACTCTGGGCACTCAACATAGGCTAGCGCAGATCTCCATGCCAGCTCCATTCTCCACCTTGATGTGTATTCCCACCAAGGGCCTCAGGCTCACCAACCCCTGACTTCCATGAGACTTGGAGTCGTCTGACCCCAGGGCACCCAGCACAGCCGGGTACCAACCCTGGTGAAAGCTCATCTCGCTCTAGCCTTCCATCCATGTTTTTCTTTTCTTTTATTTTTTTTTTTTTTCTTTTTCCTTAGTTTCTTCCTGGGTCATGAGAATCTCTCTCCTTTCATCTGGTCTTCTCCAAGGTGTTAAATTCTACCATAGGAGCTGTTTCTCTCAGAGAAGCTCTTTACCTTGCTATTTATCAATCCACCATCTTCTAGGGACCCCCTTGATCACATATATTTAAAAGAATCATATTTGCTCAGTGTATATGAAGCATTTGGTTTGATCTCAAAATCTGCAAAGTTACATACATGGGAATCAGAAAAAAGTGCTCTTTTTAGAGATCAAATTCATTTTATATGAATTTAAAATATGAAAAATTGAATAGAAATTAAATAATTCTAGAATTTTAATTTTCTATGCTTTAATGATTATCTACTGACCCTATTTCCTAAAATATTGATTTCATAAAGGACAAATACAGAGTTCTTGGTCTTCCATTTCCCCTTCTTTCCATTCTTTGCAATCCCCTTTCCCATATTTCCTTTTATTTAATTTATTATTTATTTATTTATTTTGAGGCAGGGTCTCACTAATTTGTCCAAACTGGACTCAAATTTTAAATTCTCCTTTCACACTCTCCCAGAGTTCTAGAATTGCAGGTATGTACCTGTCTTAACAAAGCTTTACTGAAATCATTCTTTAGCTGGGCAAAACAGAGCAAGGCAGCTTTTCTTTGTGCAAATATGGAGAAAGAGAAGGGCCTTGATTACCTATCAGAGAGCCCTGTTGCAGCCTGTGTTGAAAGAGACTGAGTAAAGGGAGGGATTAGGGTTGCAGAAGAAAGTAAGAGTGCAGAAACCCCAGTGCATTATGAAAACCATCGTAGTAGAAGGGCCAGTTGTCTGGAAATGTCAGGGTGAGGATGCCATTCAGCCCACCAATAAACATGCCTGAGCACAGCTGTCAGCCCCAAGAGGAAGCCACCAAGAGACAGGGTGGGGTGAGGTATGTGTTCCTGAAAGTCACACAGAACAGTGTAGGGCACTTCTCATAATCTTATTGCTACATTAAATATAATATTTTAGTTTAAAATATATTGTCTATATTTCATGACAATATGCTGTTGCTCTTTATGTATTGACAACTTATCCAGTAGATCCTGAATGTTCTTATTTTATTTTTATATATACTTCCCTATATTTTCTAACTCACTTTATTATACTTTTCTTACAATTCAGCTATTAGTCTAGTGGTCACTAGCCACAGAAAGCTATTGAAAATTATTGTATTTCAGATAAGCTGCAATCACCAAATGCATACTAGATATCTGGGAACTAGTTTGACAAAATTCTTAAGTATGTCATTAGTAATTTTATAATGGTCACACAATTAAATCATAATATATTGGGTGCGTTTATTTAAATAAAACAAGTTGTTAGAATGTGTTTCACTTGTTACTTTTTATTTCTTGATAGGAGTATTGGAAAATGTAAGCAGATACAGCTTACCTTTTAGGTTGTATTGTGTTGTCTTTAGAGAGTTTTGGTCTACAAATAATGAGTTTTTAAACTTTTTAAACTTTTTGATCATTTTAAGGTACCTAGGCCAAAAAGCATTGTTGGATAAAACCATTACAGTGAGCACCCCCTTGTTTTATTCTTGATTTTAAAGAGAATTTTTCAAGTGGTGTAGAGTGGCAATATAGTTCCCACAAGCTTAGGGTGACATCATATAGATTCCTTTCATTGCTTGCTCACTATTTCTTGCACCATGTGACTTATTGGTTTCACTAGCTGATGCTTACTGTGATTCGAAAGGGTCCGGTTTATGTGCTGAAGGCTTCCTCACCAGGGGAGTGATTTGCCAAGAGGCAAAGCCTATACCCAGTAAGAACAACTGAAGATAGTTACATCATTGTTTGCATTGCCTTCAAAGAGACTAGCTTTAGTTTTTGGCATATGAAAACTCAGCTTTTCCAGCGCTACTTATTAAAGAGGCTATCTTTCTTCTCGTGAGCGTATCAAAGATGAGCACTGCATATGTTTGATGTTTCTGTATCTTACCTGTTTCATTGATCCTCAGGTCTAGTTTTTGCTTTATGTGCTTTTTTTTAGTTGGGTTTTTTTTTTTTTTTTTGCCAATATCATGGTGCTTTTTTTTTTAATCACAGTAGCTTTGTAGTATAATTCCAAATCAGGAATTGTAATACTCCATACCTTTTCTTTGCTATCCAAAATTGCTTGTGTACTTTAGGTCTTTTCTGGCTCCAAATAAATTTTAGGAATGTTTTCTCTAGGTCTGTGACACATGCTAATGTTATTGTCATTGGAATTGCATCAAATCTGTATAAAAATTTTCAGAATATAGCCATTTTTGCTATATTGGTTCTTCCTATCCATAAGCAAGGGATATCTTTACATTTTCTAATATCATCTTCTAGCTCTTTTTTCAGAGTTCTGCAATTTTCAATGTGTATATCTTTTTCTTCCTTTGTTAGGTTGACTCTTAATTATTTCGTTTTTTGACTGCTCTTGTGAATGAGGTGGATTTCCTAATTTCTCTTTCAGTAAGTTCTTTGTGTACAGGAAGGCTATTGATTTTAATTGTTGATTTCATATCCAGCTACATTAGAAATTTATTTATTAAATCTACAAATTTTTGGTGGAATTTTTTGGGTGTTGTACGTAGAGTATCATGTCAAGTGCAAATAAAGATACATTAAATTTTTCCTTTCCTATTATTATTCCTTTTATTTTTCTCTTGTCTAATTACTCTAGATCTAAATATTAAAACACAAACACTAAACCTGCTGGAAGGGCAAATAGGCCGGAGTCTTAAAGACATAGTTGGAAGTAAAGATTTCATGAAGAAATCACTGATGACATAGGAAGAAATACAAAGAATTATTAACAAGGATCTCATCCTGTTAAAAAGCTTTTGCACAGCAAAATAAATCACCAACACAGTGAAAAGACAACCTACAGAGTAGGAAAAAAGTTTAGACATTTGTACTTTGGACAAAGGACTTTTATCTTAAATGTATAAAGAATTGAAAAAAGTCTGATCCCCAAAATTAAAGGCAAAATCCATGTGCATCCAAGAAGAATACACATTTCTCAGGTGAAAAAATACAAATGGAAAATAAATATAAGAAAAATTTTTCAAATCACCAGTCATTTGAGAGAAGAGAATTATAACAACACTCATTCCATCTGACCTAGATACAATGGTTATCAACAATAAAATCAACCAATAACAAATGATGAAGAGGTTGTGGGGGAAAAGGAACCATTCTCCACTCTTGGTGAGAGTGCAGAGTGATATAACCACTGTGCAAATGATTATGGAGCTTCCTCAGCAAAGTAATAATAGAGGTTTCATTTGATCCAGCTATTCCCCTTCTAGGTATCTTTCAGGAAGAATTAAAAACATCACACCACAATGATCTATGAACTACCATGTTTATAAAAGCACATTTTGTAATGGCTAAGTCTTGGAAATAACACAAATGCCCATCAAGTTGAGAATGTATAAAGAAGATGTGGTGTTTTAATAGAATTGAGTACTATTCCGGTATAATATGGATAAACTTGAGACATTTCTAGGTAAATAGCCATACTCCAGTGAAATAAAGCACTTATATGTGTAAAGGACTCACATGTGTAAACCTCACATTGTCTCCCTATGAGGACCAAAATGTACAATAGACATCATAAAATGGGAAGAAACTACTGTTCAAAAGAAAAGAGGAACTTGGGTGGTAGAAGGGGAAAAGGAATACAGGAAAAAGAAAATAAATGATTTTTTAAAAGGGATAAAACAGAAATGAAGTTTGGTAATTGGGGGGAGAAGTGAGGTTGTAGGAAGCAAAGAGGATTGGGGAAAAAAGGGGAATCAAAATATATCTTGTACAGGTACAAATTCCATATGGGGAATATGATTATTTTGTATATATAAAATGTACAAATAATCTTAATTAAAAATGAGAAAAACTAAAAACCAAAAATCAAAGAGACATTAATATACCTTTGAAGGCCTCTCCATAGTTCCCACTAGAGTGGTTTATTATAAAATGAGTGAGTTTGGCTTCTCAATCTTTCTTACTTCCTGTTCCACCATGTGACTTCTCTACTTTTTCCCATGTGCTTCCACCATAACATCATGCACTATGTTGTGAGAAGCCAGAGACATTGTCAGAGAAGAATCTGATGGGATCACTTGATCTTGCTTGCACCTTCTGCTTCCCAAACTATGAGCTAAACAAACATTTTTTTCTTTGTATGTTAGCCAGCTCCAGTATATAATTATAACAAAAGAAAGTGGACAAAAAAGGCTTATGTATTTTTCTTAAAACATTGATGTGGTGGATTACGAGATTTCATACTATGTATATACATGTACATTATTTTAAATAATTCTTCCAACTAAATGTAATCAAAAAGAGCTGTATGTTGCCTGCTTCTGATACCTAGACCTAAACAACACATTCAGTCTTTTAAATGCTATTGTATCTATTTAAGTTCCATGTTTCTATGGTTAATAATTTCCAAATGTAGTTTGTAGTGCATATAAATCTTTGATTTTTCTAAATTTTATAGTAGTTCTATAAATTCCACCTTAATAAATCCAAGAGCATGCACCATCTGAGTTTCACATACATGAGCAATTTCAATTGTCTCCTTAGAACTAGATGATAATTTATTTTTAAATTAATATTCAAAATCTATGTCAATTTGTAGATACAATTAAATAATACACAATCATGTAATTTACACATATGATATTATGCTACATATCCTTTACCATATTTTGCTTTTGTAGTTAATATTGGTATCATTTTTCATACTTCAATTTTTTTATGCCAGAGTTGATGTCCCAAGTTTTCAGATTTGTGCAACACCTCCTGATATGCTCAGATACGTTCTGTCAGTCCCATATTTTCATGGTGAAATGTTCTTCTTGGAACATTGTCTTCTTTTTCTGAACTGAGATTGCTCCACAGTTTTTGCCAGAAGCATTTAAGGGACTTTTATTATTTAATGGATATATTTTGTAAGTTTAAGATGATTTTAAAGTATGATAATAAAAGGAAGCAATATTTACTATAGTGAATATAGTATAAAACAATTTTCAATCTATTATATTTAAAAAAATGTTTAAGTGTGTGTGGAAAATACATCTAGTAGTTTAAAAGTTGTCTAAATAGTATATAAATACATATATGGTATATACTACTTCCACATAACATAGAGTATACATAGAGCAATTTATGATATCCATAATGCACTTTATATGTACTTGACATAGCCACTTGTAGTATACACTAACATACATGAAAATCTATATGAAATCTGATAGTCATAGTCACTCTGAGGAGCTACTAAGGGTAAGGAGTTCAGGGTAGATGATAGGTTGGCTTCATACATTTATTGTTGTATTTATTGTTTTTTTAAAAAATATATACAATATTCTTTCAAAAAATAATAACACCATGTACAATTCTTTAACTGTTAAGCTTTAGGGCCAGTATAATCTAAAAGAGCTAGAAACTATTTGCTTTAAGTCACTGTCAGCCTTCTTAAACAAATCACAAAGAATAAGAAAAGTTCTGTGACAGTTGAAGAGACTCAAGGTGAAAACAGAGAGACCAATGGAAAAGCCATCTCATTAACCCAGGTGATAGAAATAGTGGCTTTGGTTGTGGTTATGGTATTGGAGGTGAGGAAAGATAGCCAACATTGGGGGAAGGAAATTATAGATATGACTGTGGGCATAGGTGACCAAAGTCACATAGAGATCACAGTTTATTGACACTATAATCTCTATCTGTATACAACGTTATATGAATTAAAAGTGAGTATAAACTATGCAATCCTGAGTTTAATTTACACAGTTGCTTTGACAAGTTTTATGTTTTTAGTTTAGTGAATATACAAAATACAATTATTTAGCAACACTTCAAAGTACCTGTTGTAAGTGTAGACTTTAAATGTACACACATAGACATCACCATCATCATTATCACCACAGATCACCACACATAATCAAACCGTCTCAAAATAGAAAATCAATAACTGATTTTCAAAATAAATATTAGGCTTTTCTTAAATACTGGTTGACAAGTTAGTTTAAAAAACTGCTTTTCAAACTTTTTCATGTTAGATCAAAGAGGTATCAGCAAATTTTAAGAAATACTAACATTTTGAAATTTGATATGACTTTTAATAGCATAAAAATGTAAGTCTAATTCACATTCTAAATGAAACCACCAATAAAGTGCAATTTTAAATAATTTACAACTTTTAGTTCATAATAAAGAGATCAAGATATATTCACAAAACTGCTTACAGTTTCAAAGGCGGTGCGTTCATCAATAGCGATGGATAGATAGGACCCTAGCCCTGTGATTCACAAGAAGCACATAAGTGAGTCCATAAGTTTGCCCAGGATGTTGTTTCCTCAGCTACATAGTTGGATTTCATTTCCAGTGGCCTGTAATAAACTTTTTCACTGAAAAAAAAATTAATCCACCACCTTAAGACTTCCTGCTTTAAAGAGACATTTAGAATAGAGTAAGAGGTAATCCTTTCCATTTCTCTGTGTAATACCATAATTTGGACTAATCTATATTGTTTCTCTGGAATCAAATCTGGTCACAGAATGTCAACATAATAAAATGTTTAAAACTTTGGAAATGGGTCATCAGATAGTAAACATATATTTCTAAAATAATTTTAAAATGTCTTTGAATTTGGGTTAAATATATTTATCACTACCAATTACAATGTTGTACACTTGTGTTTTAAGAGATAATAATTTGAACTTCAGAAAAATAACCAATTTCATTACTCCAGCCATTGTGTTAGATATGAAATCAATGTAAACCAACTTATAAGTAAATAACTGGCATTATTATCAAAACAGAAACAATAAGGAAAACTGGTTCACACATAACATTTTTTCTATAAAAATTCCATTCAAACTACATTATATTCAACACACATTGGCACCACCTTGAATGAATTAAAAAAAAATAAGAAAAACCATATGACTGAAAACACCCCATGACACAGTATCTTTCCTCTATTTTGGTGATGGATATACATGCTGCCATCTCATTTTCTCTTTTCTGTCTCTATCAGGAAGGCCATTTTGTAGATTTTTACACGAGTACAGTTCCAGGTATCTTGCAAATCCTACTTGTCTTCAAGTTACAAGGAAAATCAGTCCAGCCCCATATGTCTTGGTCCTTAACAAGGACAGCACAATTTTCCTTATGTTTGCTATTGAGGTTTTTTTCAAGCCAAAATCTGAAAGAAAGAATATATATGCCAATATATGTGTGAAATAATATACAAAGATATAGTTATCAATAGAAATAGAAATATGTAGATGTAGATGTAGCTGTAGATGTAGATGTAGATGTAGATGTAGCTGTAGATGTAGATGTAGATGTAGATGTAGATGGCCACATGTATCAGTGGACTATCCCAAGAAAATGTTCCTATTGAGGAGCAGCACTGTCCAATACGAGTCACTGACTGCATGTGACTATTTTGTACTTGAAATGCTGCTTCTCTGTATTGAGAGGCGCATTCTAATTATTAAAGGCACACTAGATTTTGATGACTTAGCATACAAATAAGTAAAACATCAATAATTCTATATTGTAAATCATTAGTATAAATTTTACCTCTCTGAATGGAAAAAATATTAAACTACATATATAGCTTTATATTATATTTATATTACCTAATATTGTTTTCCAGGAATAAAGTGACAAGCATATAACTGTTTCAAAAATAAGTTTAACACTTATAATGTGGTTTATCCAAATATCAAGTTTAAGAACATTTTGCACATCACCCCTATACTATCTATTCTTTAGTCAACATTGATGAAAAAGGAATTTCCATGAAATCATAGGATTCTTGTGCAACTGGGACATAATACACACAGGTTAGCTGAGATTTAATGAATTCTTGCTACCTTTGCCTGTATACACCTACAAATTTTCTTAGCCCCAATCAGTATACTCACGCCATATGTGGGTTAAATGGTGTCTGATCCACCCAGTGCCACTGACCTCTCCCATTTTCATGTTTAAGTCCCATGAAGTATGAGAATAATTCATTCAAAATTTTAGTTGTGAAGTTCTGCATCCAAAACAAAAACATAAACTTAAACATAAACTTTTACAAATATATTTACACTTAGGCAATGGGCATTATATTGACAAAGAGAAAATGAAAACTATAGTTTCCTTAAGCAAACTTCGGGGTTAGTTCTGTTTTCAAATTTTGCTTGCAATGTTAATTAGTGTTTTAATCTCACCAAATGCTCAGTTTTCTCATCTACAGAAAGTATAATCCCACTACTTCTTAGAGTATAGAAGAAGACTAAGTGATTTCAAACTTGCAATCCTCTTAGCACGTACTTAAAAAGATGGCATTTTAAAAGGGGTTTCTGTGTTTTATGCTTCTTTAACTACTTCATTTGGGGGCCAGGAATCTAAGGACCTTGTGCTTACCAGGCAGGGGTTGCTGCCATTGAGCTATATCCCTGGATGACTATTTCATTAAATCGTGCTTTATGTGAAGAGTCAGAAAATATATAGACACCAAAGCCTTGGAAATAGAGTCTTTGGGAATACTCTGTTAAGCAAGAAATGAGAGGACTCTGAGTCATGGTACACACTATATAAAAGCATTTCACACTTAGGAAATACATTTCAGATTTTGATAAATTGGATTAAATTGAATTTACTTTTCCTTAGTTAGAAACAGAAGCTTACAGATCTAGAGAAAACAATCCTAAAATTCATCTGGAACCAGAAGAAACCTATAATGGCAAAGGCAATTCTGGGCAATAAAGGCAAGGCAGGAGGCATCTCAATTCCTTACTTGAAACTATACTACAAAGCCACAGTGATAAAATCAGCATGGTACTGGCAAAGAAATAGACCAGAGGATCAATGGAACAGATTAGAAGATGCAAGTATAGGTACAAAGAACTCAGCCACCTGATATTAGACAAAGGGGGCTAAACATGTTCACTGGAGGAAGGATAGCCTCTTTAATAAATGGTGTCGGAAAAATTGGCTCTCCACATGTAGAAGCTGAAACTAGATCCATGCCTATCACCATGCACAAAACTAAAGTCTAAATGGATCATAGACCTAAACATTAAAACAGAAACACTAAATCTACTAGAAGATAAGGTAGGTAGAAATCTTGGACACACAGGGGTAGGCAGAGAATTCATGAACAAAATGCAAACAGCACGGGAAATATTTCAGAGAATCAATAACTGGGATCTCATATTATTGAAAAGTTTCTGCACTTCAAAAGAAATCACCATCAGAGTGCAAAGAAAACCCACAGAATGGGAAAGAATTTTAACCTGCAACCCCTCAGACAAAGGACTTATATCAAGAACATATAAAGAATTGAAAAACTTCAACCCCTCCAATTCAAAGACCCTCTCCAAAAATGGGCAGCTGAGATGAACACACAGTTCTCATATGAAGATATACAAATGGCAAATAAATACATGAAGAAATGGTCACCATCACTGGTCATTCAAGAAATGCAAATTAAAACAACATTGAGATATCATCTCACTCTGGAAAGAATAGCTGCCATCAAGAAATCAACTGATAACAAATGTTGGTGAGGCTGCGGGGGAAAAGGAACACTGCTCCACTGTTGGTGGGAGTGTAGACTGGTGCAACCACTATGGAAATCAGTATGGAGAATTCTCAGAAGACTAGGACTGGAAGCTCCATTCAACCCAGCTATTCCCCTCCTGGGTATTTTCCCATAAAAACTGAAAAGTTCATATCACAGCAATATTTGTGCACCCATGTTCGTAGCAGCACAGTTTGTAATAGCTAAATCTTGGAAACAACCAAAGTGCCCATCAATTGCAGAGTGAATGAAAAAGATGTGGTACTTTTATACAATGGAATATTGCTCAGCTATGAAGAAGGATGATCTTGAAGCCTTCATAGGAAAATGGAGACAACTTGAGACCATCCTCATTAGTGAAATAAATAAGAATCATATTTATAAATATCACATTGTGTCTCTAGTGTAAAAAGTAACAAGAACTGCAGGAGTAATAAAACCCAAAATGTGTAATTGCTACTGTAAAAAAGAGATGAAAAGAAAGTGCTCTAAAGGTTGCAACTGCGTGTATGTTTAAGTGTGTAAGATAGATGACCATATCACTATTTTTGTTAGATTGTTGAGCAGAACTGTTAACAGCCTCACTGTTCGAATGTCTACTTTGTATGCTTTAACTTTGTAACTTGAACAACTATTTCCAATGCTGAGAGTATGTAACCTATCCAGTGGTGATTTCTTAGTGTTTTTCTTTTATTTGTTGTTGCTGTTGTTGTTTTGTTTTATTTGTTGTTTGCTTGTTTTTGTTCTTTTATCTTTTTCCCTTTGGAATTCTGTATTGTTGCTACCATTTTTCTGTTTTGTCTGGTCGTTTTATTTCTCTTTAAATAAAATTTTAAAAAAAGAAACAGAAGCTTACATTTGAGCTATTTTGATTTTACCTGATTCTGAAAATCTAATTACTCTCATGTTCATGAAACACTTTACACACACTAGTCTGTGTTTCTGGCTCTGAACAAGACACTGACAATAGAAAGATGAGCACAGTGTAGCTCCAGTTATTGTGAGAGATGCCTTGGCAAAGAGTAAGTGCCAAGATTTCTCTGTGGATAAAGAGCCACAGCCGTACCTATAGCTTAGAATAGGGAAACTAGAAAAGAGGGTAAGTGGTCAGAATGGTTTTCCAGAAGAAATAACACATGAACAAAATCTGGAAAGACCAAAAAACTTAGTAATGTATATAAAATTAATTTTCTAACAAGTAGGTTTGCTTTTACATATAAATACATATCTTGCTATATAATTCATATATGTATGTTTCTATTACTGAAGGATTGGTAGATTATACTATAATGTATATTGGGCTTTGCTGTTATAAAAAATTGAAAATGAAAACAAGAAGGAGGACAAAGAGAGAGAAAGGGAATGATTGAGAAAAAAAGTGGAAAAGGAAGAAAAGGCTTTCCAGAGGAATGGCACAGATGAAGGAAAGGCACAAAGGCTCAGCAGAGCAAAGAAATTCTCTAACTGCAGAGACATTCAAAGCTGCAGAGGAACAGGAAAACCCTCCAGCGCACCTGCTCTGCTTTGGAGATGATGCTTGCCAGGTGGCCCCCTATCCCAGAGCAGTTCTTCTCACTCTCAGCCCAGGTCTTGTTGTCATGGAAAGGAAAATAGCAGTTGGACTGGAAGACTCTCCAACCAACAGGGCAGCAAGTCCAGGTACCCCCTCAAGTGAAAATAGAAATGGAAATTATGTAGTTAAGAAAACGCATTAAATCTGTGCAGGGTTCATGTAACTATTTTATTACTCAATATCCAATTGACATTTGTGAAAATAATACCAGAATTACCAAAATCATTGTCTCCCACCCGCTAAAAAGTCCTAAAAATTTATTTCTAAACATAAACAGAAATATCTTAAATCACAAGCAATGTGGATAATTATGAAGCATTCACTTTAGAAAACATGATCATTATTTAATGTCTACATCAATTTGCTTTCATGTTTCAAGTGTTTCTTTAACAAGGCCTCTGGCAGGACAATTTATCTGAAGGAGCAAAGAATCTGCTAGTGCTCAACGTTTCAGCATTCTCTCAAATGAGAGTACTTTACACATTTCAAAATAAAAAAGCGATAAGGATATCTCAGCAAAGTTATGTTTTATGACACACTGGGAAAATGGGATTAATTCATTTTATGCTTTTGATGTTAAAAATAGTCTATAAAGGCATTAAATTATATCCTCCAGGTGTTATTCCTTGCCAAAGTTGGATATTATTCTTTCCTAGTTCACTACTGATATTCTTTAAATTGAATTGTGAATTTGAGTGGAATGGAAATAAATTCTCTGATGCTCTCAGTTGAGCGTACCTCTCTGTCCTGATGCTTCTCGGGTACATATCAATTTTTTATGATACTCTGGAAGTAATTTTGTTTCTCTCCTACAGTGTAGAAATTTCTGATGTGTAACTGTGAAGAAGAAAAAAAAAGTTAGTTTCTTCTTCTTGCAAAATCACTTAAACAGGGAAAGGAGGGCCAACCTTCGTAACTTTATTCTCATCTTATTCATTAATACCCTCACATTCTCTTGTCTTCCTAAGTAGCTCTTTATTCTAGCTCCAGGTAAAGGACATTTTTGAAAACTAATGTTTTTATTTCATATTGTCTATGTGAGGCCTGATATGGAATGCTTACGAACTTTTAGGTACATGTGATTCTATGTATTTTTTGTCAAAATCTAGAGTAGAGATGTTTTGGTGATCACTGGGTTAGTTCAAAAAAGTTTTATGACCTTTATAAGTGTATTAAATTTTTACTTTCTAATATAACTAACTGTAAGAACAAAGAAAAATATGGATGTAGTTTACTAAAGTTTTGTAATATAAACATTTTTAATATCAACTGCTGGTTCAAGAAACAGAATACTGCCAACAAGCCCTGGTGACTCACACACCAAATACATCTCACTTTTCCTTTACAAATAACCATACACATGTTTAATATATTCACCTTGTACATGGCTTCATGTTATTATGACTTAATAATATATTTCCAAACCACATGCATCAGATTTGCCTGCTTTCAAATTTTCTATGAGTGAAATCATAAAGTATGTATTCTTTTTTGTGCTATTTCCTGTCCAACATTGTTTAAGAAATTTATCCATCTTGATATATATAATTCATATTTTCACTGCTGCAAATTGATCTATTTTCTTCACAAAATGAAACATTATAGACTACTAAGTTGGATAGAAATTAATAGACAGGGATTGGGCCCTCAAAGAAGTCACGCGCAAACCTTCCTACAGCTAAACAACAATGTGAGATTACACTATACTTAGCACCTCCTGGTCCAATAAGCCCACAGAAACATCAGACACATGGTGACCAGAACATCTGGGTCCATCTCCCATTCCTTTTCAGAAATACCTTTGTTCTTTCTATGGTTAGAAATTATAGATAAGGTAAATTCAGTGACACTTGCCTGCATGCCTTGTTTCTCTATTGGAACAATATTAGCTAAGGGATTATACTTGTAATCTTATAGCTTGATTATTGTTTGACCCACTTTGTACCCACCTTTTGATTTTGCTGTATAAATTACCCCTGACAAAGAGCCTCAATGGCTACAGACTTGGAACTTCAGTGGAAACCCAGGAGTTATTCTTTCCAATAAAACTCTCTTAACCTCCGCCTTTGTTTCACAACTTCATTCTCCACTATTGTGAAACCATGAATTGGCTACATCTGACTCCTTAGAGTTTGAGAGTCATTGTCCCATGACAATATTGATCAACTTTTAGTATGTCTAGTGTTTCTAGTGTTTGGCTAATATGAACTGTGCTATTCTGAGTATTTTCATGCATTTCTGTGGGATAAATACTTAGGTGCATAATTGCTGACAAGAGTCTACAAGTTGCAAACTGTGACAGTGGTAAACCCTTCCAAAGTGTTTTGTATTGCTGTACACACCTACATGCATCAGTTCATTAGAGGTACATTTTCTACAGCAACAGCAATAATCAGAAGGGTCGGACATTTAAATGACTACCATGACTGGCATCCCACCCACGCATGTTTGTATCTTAGTATGAGTTGTCTTTCTTTCATAACTGATGAGGTTGACATTTTATATTATTACTAAACTTTTATTTTCTTTTTCTGTGTAGTGTATTTAAGACTGCATCTGTTTTTATGTTTCATAGTCAACATATCTCCTACTTATTTGAAAGATTTTTGTGCATCCTGCACACTATTTATTAATTATTTAAATATTTTCTCTAATGATTTTCTGCTTTCACTGTGATAGCTTCTGTTATATAATGACTTGCTTTAATGTGATATAAATTTCCGATAATTTATTTATTTTCTAATGCAGTTGAATTGTTTAGGAAACCATTTGGTGCAACTTATCATGAAAATAAACTCCATTTATCTTTTTAAAACTTTATCGGCTCACTTTTTACACTTTGATCAATAATTCACTGTGAGTTGGTATTCATGCTTGGTACAATGCAATAGCCCAGTTTCACTTCTTATGTATAGATAATCAATAGGTTCTAAAGAGTTTATTAAACAAAACTACTCTTTTCTCATAACTTTGCAATAGTCTCTTCTGTTTCATATGAATTTGTAACTAAGTTCTCTATTCCTTGCTCCACTTTATTCTTCTTATGTCTATATCACACAACTTTAATTTTAATAACCTCATTTTAGGTCTTGATATAAAAAAAACAAGTCTTCCTACAACATTGATGGTGGTGACAGTTTCTTGAATTTATATATAACCTCAAACTTGAGATGCATACACTGAATATTTTCAACTCTTTCTATTTCATTCATACCTCAAATTATTTTTAAACATGAAGGAACTAGTTTTCCTGTAGGGAGTCGTTGAAGCTGGTGATTGATCACATGTGTGGGGCTAAAGCAGGCAAATCAGAAAAACAGAGAGACCAAAACAAGCTCTGTTGTTCCAGCACCAAGAAGGAAAGGGGCCCAGGCCTGCCAAGCAGTGGGTTGCTAGGCAGAAGGGCTGAAATTGACATTATCTTTCCCAGTATATAAATAAAGGTGCTCCAGTGGTTGAGCAGTTCCTTTCCTCCCATCAGGAAGATAAGAGCTCCACCTAACCCTAGCTTTGTCTTTTCTGTGTTTTTCTCATCCTCTCACTGGTCCTTAACCCCAAGAACCCAAGAGCTGCACTGGGTTGCGGTGTTTTCCAACCGTATTTTTCATTTCATAGTAAGTACATTGGAAACCTGGAGTTTTGCTGTTTATACCTTACTCTTTATAATCCTATCCAAAATCAGAAATAATTATTATATACACTGATTTTTACATGTTCATAAAATGGCCTTTCATTCCTTGTCTCAGTGCAGCACCATCAAAGAATGAGAAGTCCAATATATAAGTCTGAATTTTAAACTCAAGACACTGAACTCATTACACATTGATGGATAGAAGGAAAAGTACATAGAGAAAAAAACTTGGAACAGTTTTATGAAGGTCATTTGGGAAAATAAGTCAAGAAGAGTTCCACTTTCATGAGTAACTTACCCAAACAATTTGCAATAAAACAGGCACTGAGAAGTGAAATGAAAACAGCAGCAACAACCCATGGGATCATCTGGGAATGCTGGCATCCTTGCATTAGGATGAGTGGAAAAATAAATAGGTTACTGTCCATTCTACCATGAGGTCTATGGAAGCCAGTTCTAACAAGAAGAAAGAAAGCTAAATATAAGAGCATCCAAAATATTTTAGATAAAAGAAACCATCTTAAACAGTTCCTTGGAATAAATCAATTTTTAGAGTTTACTGGTAAATAAAAAAGAAAAATATTAACTTCTTTGTAACTTGAGAACAGGATAAGTTTTTATAAGCAAAGTGAAAAACCAGAAAGCCATAACAACTGATATCAGAATACTTAAAACATTAAAATGTTAGGAAAAAAAAAAGAACAAGGAAAAAAATAACTTTTTACATTAAAAATTTAAAAACACAATTCAAAACTTTGAGCATAAAACTTGCCATAAATTTAATTTTCTAAAATTAATAATACCTATTAAACAAATAAAAGCATGTAGGAAACTATAAGTTAAGATATTAAAGTATGATTTTTCATATAAAACTTTAAGTGTAAATTGTAACTATGAAGTGTTGGTTGTCTATGAAAACCTAAGCATTCGTGGTGAGGAAATAAATACTGAGGCTGAGACTGAAAATCAGAAAAGTCTTTTAGAAGATCAATTTAGTAGTATTCACTAATTTCAAAAGCATTACATTTCATACAAGAATTCCAATTCTAGGACTATCATAGAAATAACTGAAGGTATTTGTATAAAAGAATGTATGTTGCAGTATTTTTAGATATAAGAAAAACACTCTAGAAACCAGTATTTATACATTTATAATACAATTAGAAATATCAGAATACTAAACTACCAAGAATCTCTATGATGAAATTTTACCCAAGAATTAAATAATCATGTGTATCAGTATGCAACATGAAAATTTTTCAAGACATATTCTTACATGAAAAGGTATTTTGCTATATTATTTTACAGTGTGAGCCTACTAAAGTTTGGCATGGCAGCTTGGTGAGACAAAACTAAAACCATAGTTTTAAATTCATATATTTTTACATTCATTCCCCATATGTCTCAAAAATATTGTTTCATATTCACATGATGTAACTTCTTTGGAGTCAAACATACAACCAGATAGTCAGAGCCTCGGACACACCATGATTCTAAAAATCAATCAGTGTGTTTTCTATACCTTAATTCTACCTCTTCCTCTTCAAAGAATCTTCCCTAATGATTCCCTCTCTTTCCTTCCTTTTTTCTTTTTTAATGCTTTATCTCCTCAATTGGTACAAGCTACATATTATAAAGAAGTTTCTGTTACCCAAGTTATTTTAAACTATCTGTGCCTACTCCAAAGTTATCCTCATTTTCTTATACCTCTTCCTTCTAAACACCAGAATATTCAACATTCAAAACTGATGTCCACCATATTTTAAAATCTTCAGTCATGAAACCATCTGCATCTTAAAATTAAAAGCAGAAAAAGAGTACTCACCTTTCCTCTGAGGTTCTACTAGTTGCATTATGTGTTTGTTGTCTTCTTGTCTGGTGATTGGGAAGATGAGGAATCTCTTCTATTTTTCCCCAGGGTATGTGTCCATGTGTACAGAGGAATATATTTAGAAACACTTGACACTGAACACCAATCTTACCTATTTTTGTGAGACTGGCAGTTCCCAGCACAAAAATTTGCTTAAAAGAAGTCTTTCCAAAGACTGGGTTTCCTTTGATTCAGTCCAGCAGATGGTGCAATGCAAAAAGGAAATTGAGAAAGCAACACTCAAAATAGTTAGAGCAAGTGCCATAAATATGTTGAGAGCCCTATGTGTTCTATGAAATTGTTTGGATAAATAGTTAGCAATACCCTAAAAAAAGTCATTATGCCTAATCAAAAGTTAACTGGGGCTGGGGATTTAGCTCAGTGGCATAAGCGCCTGCCTTGCAAGCGCGTGGTCCTGAGTTAGGTCCCCGGTACCGATATGAAAAAAAAAAAAAAAAAAAAAAGTTAACTAACATCTCATTTTTCTCTTTTACTGGATTTTATATTTTTAAAAGTAGCTATATGCTTGAGATAAATTCTTCCCAAAAAGTTCTTTGATCTGAATGAGATGTTGCATAAAAGTGGCTAAAAACGATATGAATAGAGAATAAAAGATTTTAGAACACAGTTTGTATATAAAGACACAGAAGCTTGTGCTTGTAAGTTGAGGAAGAGGTGGGGGAGCTGTTAATTAAATCCCATATCTTCCCATGTTAGACAAAATAGCCTTGTTGAAGTAAAGATAAATAAAATGTAAGATTCTGTGATAAAGACATCATCAATGTCTCTGGCTTAACACATAATGGTATTATGGAGTGAATATCTGTGTCTCTCCAAAATGTATTTGTTGAAATGTTAATGACTTTTATAATGGTGTTTCCATATGGGACCTTTGAGAAGTAATTAATTTTAACTGAAATCATGACCATGAGTTCTTCCTAATGGAAATAGCACACTTACAAAAAATAATTTTAAGTACTTATTTGCTCCCTCTTGTTTCATTTTGGCATGTGAATACACAGCATAAATTGCGGTCATTTACCAGTCCAGAAGAAAGTTCTACCATAACTTGAACATGCTGGCACCCTGATCTTAGACTTTTAGCCTTCACAGTGTGAGAAATAAATGTCTTTTTTCACTCAATGTGTGGTGCTTTGTTATACTAAGCAAGTAAGACAAGTAAGACAGTTTAGAGATCCTATTTAAAATCTAATTTTCAGAATACAGAACTTTCTTTGTAGTCTTCCTTTAAATGTATTACACAATATTACTTTAAATATATATCTGGATAGATAGATAGATAGATAGATAGACAGATAGAGATCTTTAATAAAATGGTATTTTACTGTATTGACCTGGAGGTGAAAACATATATAATTGCTTGTTCATATATATTTTTTCAGCATTATCACCACAAAAAGCATCTCTGCATTCTCAATACATTTTTTTCATTTTCAATTTAGAAACTAGATTTTTACCTAAGGTAATAAATTTTCTTACTTTAAAAATGTGGGATTCTAGGAGATATACAAATGCTCCTTAGAGCACACACACAAAAAATAAAAATAAAAAGAAGAAAAAACATGGCACATTTTTTTATTCCCAGAACACAGTTATGATTTTAAAAGCATGAGAGAAACTGCTCTAGAACATCCTCTCAACAGAGTAAGCTGTGTCCAAGTTAAAATTAAGATTATGAAAAAAAAAACCAATGTGAACAAGAAACAAAAGCTTTGTCATTCTTTGGTGTTGAGGCTCTGATAGAGTTGTTAAGTTCCAAGATCTTCCTAGATGATAGAAAACAAATTTATTAAGACAAAAAAAATGTAAGAATGCGTGGTAAAAACACTGCTTTTATCACATGTAAAAAAAAAGTGGTCGATGTGGTAGAACTCTAAGGGAAAGTTTAAATAACTTGAGTACAAAAATAACATTTCCTAAGGAAGATTATTGGAATTTCTTGAATGGATAAAACTCCATGAATTCACAATGATTCAAAAGGAAATTATGTAATATTAATATTCAACCTCTATTATTTAGTGGATTTTAATAAGCAAGGTATTGTGACATCTATATTACTACATATAAATGTTAATTTCTTCTAGGAAGAGTGTATACCTTTCTAAATGTAGGTATTTATTGTTTTGCTTTGTAAAATTAAATAGTAGGTACATTTCTGTACCAATAACAGGAAAGACTATTAACCAGGTGAAGAAGGAAACCAAGGATTCATATACAGTAAATGAGGAAAAAGAGGGCTCAAAATGTGCTTCAACTGATGCATTTGTCAAATATATGATGCAAATAAGCTAACAGCACAGATGTACTTAAAGCTTAGAAAATAAAATCCCAACACAGCCTTACTGGTTGTAGTAATGTAACAACTACAGAATTTTGAAATGATACTATCACACAAAGTCAATGAGTTAAATAGCACTATCCTAGCAAGGAGAACTGTAGTATTTCTAGATGAGACGAAAATGCTAAATCATAAGAGAAGTACAAACTAAAATAGATTTATGTCACAAGTGATGTTTAAAAATGGAAATAATTATCAGTCTTATTTCATACTAAAAAATAAATCAGTTGACAAACAGATCACTCAATCTTGCCTAAGTGTAATGAAATCATTTCAATTTTGGAAAGAAAAATAATACAAATGAAACAATATAATATGAAAATATGCATTACAATACTAACTACGAATGCATTGAATAGTTCTGCTTCCAGTTAAAAATGTTGTCAAAATCTGCTTTTTGATATTATCTTATGGAATAGCATCAAATAAATGAATATTGACATGAATTTCTTCCTAGTACCCTAAATTAGTCATAGAAGAATATGTCATTCAATGTATTATTGTCATCACTATGATGATGTAATGTGGTACACTAAGAACATGCAAATACATCCAAAGGCCTTCTATGTTTATGTTTATGTTTGTTTATGTTTATGTTTATGTTTATGTTTATGTTTATGTTTATGTTTAGATAAGGTCTCCCTAAATTGCCCAGGCTGGTCTTATATTTGTAGTCCTCCTGCCTCAGGCTCTAGATTAGCTAAGATTACAGGCATGAAACACTGCACTCTGCCAAATTTATCACTCATACATTCATATTTGACTTAAAATATTCAGAAATAGTCTAATGTAATTTTATGAAAATCTTTTTATGTATTTATACATTAAATTATTTGACTCAGTTAAATTAAAAATGCATATTACCTTTTCCATAATACATAGTTACCATAAAGGATGATTGTGAGAATTGCTATCTTTATATTAAAATTGTTGAATTTCAATAATTAAATAAGGAAATGGAACATCAGTTGCAATAAATATAAGGAGCACTATGGTGTGCTTCAGGAAGATCAAGACCATTTTGCAAAATATATGAGTATGCATATATATGTGTGTATGTATATATATATATATATATACAAGATAGATAATTACACTACCCAATCTTTGTAGTTCATCAAAAAGAACAGTTTGTGCTTTTGTTGATTGTTTGATCATTTTTTTCATGCCTGAATCTTGTAACCTGAACAACTACCTCTAAGACAACAATATGAAATATATTTACTATATTCCTACTATTTTTTAAAGATGCTGTATCATTTCTATCTTTTCATTTTGTTTTGCTTTTAAAATAAAAAATATAAGATTGGTTATGTCATAATTTTATTCTTTGTGTAACTATTTGGTAAATAAAACAGCTTTCTTTTTTCAAAAATTTTGCAACACATTGCAAAATCTGTTTGTAGAGAACATTTGGAGTTCCTCATTCCATTGGATGTATATTCTCTGCTACATCATGGTTCTGTTTTCTACCACCTTTTTTTTTAAATACCATTTGTCAAACATTGACCCACGGTATCTCAGTTGAATTATTACTTTTATATTCAAGAAATGTTTTATCCTTGTCTTGTGTTAAAATTTAGGGAAAAAAGAATTTTCTTATTAAAAAATATAAGTAATATGAGCAATAATCAAGTAAGAAGGTGAATATTATTCGGTGTTAGTTATAATCTTGGATCACGATGGAAAATTTGAAAACAATAAAAGTTAATTTATGTCAATATGCAAGGCATTGCATTGAGCCCTGAATAAGTTAATTTGTTTAATCCTCATAAAGTGAAGCATATATTATTATTACTCTTGTTAATGTGTTTTGAATATCTTAAAACTTGCTTGAGCTTTTAAAGAGGATCAGAGTATTCTCGAACTGGCATTTAGATTTAGACAACGTGGCACTTAAATCCAAACAGTGAGCCACTGGATTCTGGTTTTATGAGAAAAGGACATTTTATGAGATAAAATGCCACTTATAAATCCTGGGTGACAGGTTACCAAAAATATGAACTACCAAGGAAGGAGAACATATCTAATAATCAAATGCCATAAGCAATGGCTAGAGAGGAATCTGTGCAGGAGGAAGACAAAGGAGCAGATGTACTCTAGCTATCACAGTGAGGAAAATGGCAAGGACAACCAGGTGGAAACCACAGCAGCAGTCCAGTGACTCAATGGCTGTCCACAGCTCCCTCTCTAGAGCAGGAAGTAATGAGCATTGACTTTGGATACTATGTTTCCCAGAGGTCAGCAAGCCCAGAGTAGCCAAGAACTGTTTACAACTGAGTATGCCTAGACTAACAGTAAACATCTATTGTTTTCAAAAGTGCTGTTGATGTATACTACATACCAGACTCTAGCCAAGGACATTAATCATATTATCTAAGGTAGTATGTCAGTATTCCGTACTCTGGATATATATATATATATATATATATATATATATATATATATATACCTTCCTCAAGTGCCCAAAAGTTTCTGAAATCCAAAGTTAATAGGTATGAGAGGAGACAAGTCGTAACAAGTTAAGTATACTGGAAAGTGTGCTTGGAAACAAAGTGTAACTTAAAATAAAGCATCTGGCCTACACCCGAAAGATTTCACCTATCAATGACCACTTTGAACCTTCCCTAGCCCAAAGACTACTAATTATAACTATTATACAAATTATTAAATAAAACATTTATCTTAAAATGTATAAGAGATAGAACCTTTTTTTCTGATGCTATAGAGACAGTACCGCAAGGGAAAGGTGAGAGAAAAATACAGACAGTAAAAAAAAGCACAGATTACCCCTACTACCTTTTGTATAATGAGTTAACTAGCACTAACTTGGCAAAGTGAACTGAAGTCAACCGCCTCTAAACCAAACGAGCTACTTCTGAACTAGCAGAGCAAACTCATCTATATGGCAAAATAGTGAGAAGATTTTTGAAGTAGAGGTGAAAAGCCAATCGAGTTTGGTGATAGCTGGTTATCCAAATAAGAATTTTAGTTCTGCTTTAAATTGTCCCAAAATACTCCCAAATCTAATGAAAGCTTAAAACTTAATTTAAAGAAGGACATCTCTTTAAAACAAGGAAACAACCTTCTACAGTGGGTAAACAAATAAAATTACCATAATTGGCCTAAAAGCAGCCATCAATTAAGAAAGTGTTCAAGCTCAACAAACTCTACAATCTCCAATCCCAACAAAATCAAATAAACCCCTGATTAACAATTGGATTAATCTATAATTACATAGAAGAAATAATGTTAGCATTAGTAACAAGAACTAACTCTCCCTGCACAAGCTTAAATCAAATACACATTTGATTATTAACAGTGAAATAAGACAAGACTCCTTATCAATACTCTTATTAAAAATACCTGTTAACCCAACTCAGAAGTGCTATTCAGGAAAGACAAGAAAAAGCAAAAGGAACTTGGCAAACACAAATCCCGTCTGCTTACCAAAAACATCACCTCTAGCATTGCTAGTATTAGAGGCACTGCCTGCCCAGTGACAAATTAGTTCAACGGCCGTGGTATCCTGACCGTGCAAAGGTAGCATAATCACTTGTTCTTTAAATAAGGACTCCTATGAATGGCTAAACGAGGATTCAACTATTTCTTGCTTTGTGTCAGTGAAATTGACCTCCTTGTGAAAAGGCAGGGATGACATAATAAGATGAGAAGAAAATACGGAGCTTTAATTTATTAATTTACTCTATTTTTTTTCCATTCACAAGAACACAAAACACAGAGATCTAAATGAAACTTTTGAATACATATTAGTCAGGGTATTTTTAATTTTCCTTTAAGGTTACAGCTGTTATCTCCAACCACTATTATTTTTTAAGCATTCTAAGTTTTTTCAGGCTGTCTTTTTTCTTCATTTTGTTGTCTAGGTAATTTGTTTCATCCAATTTCATCCACAAATAATAGAAATAGAATTCTAAAAACTGTAAATAAAATAACAAATGTATAGCATTGAAGGAAAAAAGTGACTAGGACCCCTTTAGGTTTCTTTTTCAAATTGTGTTTGTGTAATAATGTTATTAAAGATTTTCAAGAGTATTTTGTTTTGTTTTAATGAATTTTTAATTTTTCTGTATCCCTATGCTATCGATATTTAATTTCTATTGCAACTGAAAAAGAGAGAAAATAAACTACAAAATTATAAAATACAATGATTTTAATCTCTGTTTTCTAAGATTTATTTTGTGAATTAGTTTAAAATCCCTTAGGAAATGTTCTTTGTGCACTTGAGAATTAATATTCTGCTGTTGTTGAATAGAATATTCTGCATGTATCTTGTAGGTCCATTTTGTCTACAGTGCAGTTTCCTTATTGATATTCTGTCAAAATTATCTATTATTGCAAGTATGGTATTATTATTTCAATTCAATATGCTTCTCCCTACATATATGTAATTTTTGTTTTATATATTTAGGTGCCTTGTGTTGAGTGCATCTATTTCATAATTAGTGTATCTACTGTACAATTGGCTTTTGTGTCATTACATAATGACCTTTTATTTCTTGTGACAGCTTTTGACTTAATGCTTTCTTTTTGTGATATAAACATAAATGCTCTCTTTTTGTTACAATTTGCATAGAATATCTTTCCATTCCTTCATTTTCAGCCTATGTGTGTTTATGAAATATCAATACTAAATACTAACATGCATCTGCTGCATACAAAATATATTTGAGTCCTGTTTTCTCATCCACTCAGTCAACAACAGCAGAATATTAATTCTCAAGTGCACAAATTGATAAGTATAGAATTCAGTTCATTTACACTTGGTATAATTATGGATAGGAAAGGAACTTATGATTTCCATGTTATTGGAGTAAAAAAAAAAACCCATATATCCCACATTGGATATTCACAATGCAAGATATAATATTTTTTAAAATCTCCTAATAATTCTACAGAAAGAACACTCTTAAAGTTAATGAGACAACTGTAGAGTCACACTAACATTAGTTGCGAGCATTTTGTCCTTAAGATAGCTCTATAGTAGCTGTATGTTGTATTTTCAACAGTTGCAACAGTTGGTTGCAACGGTTGGTTACATCTGCAACAAACCAATTGTTCCCTGGCATGTGGTCACATGACCTTGTTGAGATCATCAATTTCCCTTGCAAAGAACCATATCCTTGTGAGGTTAGCTCTGAACTCCAATAATGGTTATAATGGTTCCAGAACCAATCTCCTTCCATTTGAAAATAAGACCCCGAAAATTAAACAATTTTACTAATTTGAAATTGCAACTACAGGTACAAAGCTACTTTTAAAGTTTACTAACTTTATATACCTACAAGAAGATTGATTTAGCTGGATATGGTGCTGCAAGCACTCAGAGGCTGGATCAAGAATATTCTATATTTGAGCCCAGCCTGAGTAATTTACCAAGTTCTCATCTTAAATTTAAATGGATAAATGAATAAATGAATGAATGGATGAATCAAAAGCAAGCTAGGGATGTAGCTTAGCATGAAAACTAAATTCAATCCCCAGAACAGAAAAAAAAAAAATTAAGATTGGCTTCTCTTAAATGAAATGTACATTAACTTCATTGCCTTTCTTGGCTATTTACAGACAAATGTAGGAAAAAGTTTTTCTATGGGCAGCTTACAACTCTCCAAAAGAGTTTTTCTATTGTACTTGTAGTTGCACAGTAATCACGGAAACTTTTTGGCTTTAAATTCAAACCACTTTTGGGAGTTTCCAAAGATGGCAGACTGGTAAGTAGCAGGAGAGAGATCCTCTCTGAGAGAGACAGCTTAAATGCCAGAATTTAACACCCTGGAGAGGGGCTGGGATTTAGCTCAGTTGGACAAGTGCCTGCCTGGAAAATGTGAGGCTGTGAGTTCAATCCCTGGCACCAAAACAAAAAAAAAATAACACCCTGGAGAGACCCAAACAGAGAGAGATGGACTCTCTCAACCCAGGAAGAAACTAAAGTTATAAAAACTGCTCAAATATGAGGTCCCGGGGCTGATTAGTGAAGCTAAGATCAGGAAGCACGGCGCCCTCTTCAAGCCGCCTGAATTCCTGCTCGAGTGCGACTGGACTGACCGAACTGCACCGATGCGACTGGCTTTAGCAGCCGGAGCATGGAGCTGAACATCCCTGCATGTGGCTCTCCTGGACCCGGCCCTGCACACGACCCACCCAGAGGCACCGCAGATTTGTGCCACAGCCTTGCTATAGTCGGAGGTCTGGGAGCCCAGCAGTCTCAGGGACCGGCATCAACACACGGTGAGTGATAGGAATAAGACCCTCCCACGGGAAAGGGGAAACTGAGTGGAAGACATGTTGGATTTGGGCAGGACAGCCTTAACTCCATAAGGAAGTGGGTTCAGTTAGTTGCTCCCCTCGCCAAGTGGATTGGTGGAATCTGCTTGGATTAGGCTGTGCCCCTGGCCGGGACCCAGTGGGTTGCTACAAACTAATTCCCTGAGCACAGCCGCACACTGATGCAGTGAAGGCCTGCAAAGGTTGACTGGCCCGCACACTGCACTTGCTAGAATTTCACTCTCTGATAGTGGCCGGCAGAGGGCAGAAGCCCCTAGCCTACGTGCTCCAGAGGAGCCTTAACCAACAAGCAAAGGGGCTGGGAATTACACTGTACACTTATATGGAAGGAACCAAAACATGACGAGAGAGAGAAATGAGAAAAAAAACCCAGCCCCCAACCCTGAAAACATTGATCCAGGAGAGGTAAATACAAAAGAAATTGAGGGCAGCAGACATGCAACATCAAACACAGCGGTAGCAGACATAAAGAGATAACTTCAGGACATCGTAAGTGGGATCAAAGCTGAAATATTAATTCAAATTAAACAAGAGATGAGTAGATTAATAAAAGAAAGGCTGGGCACCTCTCAAGAAAACACAGACAGAAGAATGGAGGAATACAAAAGGAGAGAAACATTTAATGAAGAAAACAAGAAAAACCTAGAATTCATGAAGCAAATTCAAAGAGATTATCAGGAAACTAAAGACTCCATAGAAAACTGGCAAAACTGCTTGAAAGAAACAAAGATAGACTATCAAAAATTGAACACAGGCTTGAAATGTGATCATGAAAGGGAAGATCTCTTAAAAATAACAAGGGAGCAGGTAGTAACAATTGGAAGGCTGGAAGATGACGAGAGGATCTATAACAAGAATAAAGCATGTGAATGAAGAAGTACAAGTCAAAACAGAGGAATTGCAAAGTCTATTCACAGAAATCATTAAAGAACATTTCCCAAGAATAGAAAAAGGAAATGATATACAGATGTATGAAGTATACAGAACTCCAGCCCTACAACCAAAGCAGAGCTATACCTAGACATGTAATAATCAAGATCGTAGAAATTCAATATAAGAACAGAATATTAAAAGTCATCAGAGAAAAGAAACAGATCACCTACAAAGGAAAACCCATCAAAATCATGGCAGATTTCTCGACACAGACCATCAGGTCAAGAAGAGCTTGGAGTGAAGTAATTCAAGCGCTGAAGGAGAACAACCTCCAGCCCAGATTGATGTACCTTTCAAAACTCTCTCTAGAAATTAATGGAGAAACAAGATGCTTCCATGGCAAGGAGGAACTTGGAGAATTTGTGACCACCAATCCAACCCTACAAAAAATACTGAAGGAAATTTTAGAGAGAGAGAGAACAAGAATACGAGCATTTCAGGAACAGTGGCAGAGAGCTCTCAGCGAACGGGGCAGACAGTGGAGTGGAACAGAAAAATAGACAACCAATGGCAGAAAAACAGAATAGCAGAAATAAGGCGGAGAAGATTGGCTGTAATCTCTAGTATAAAGGGCCTCGAAATACTAACAGAGAGAAACACAGGCAGAGTAGATCAGGAGATAGGGTCCATTGAGATGCTCTATATAGGGAGGCATTGGGACCCAAAATAAGCAGTGCACCCTGTGGGACTGAAAGGGGAGGAATTGTCTAAAAAAGGAAGGCAGAGGATACTGTTAATTGGGTAACAAGATTTAAAATTTACATTATTCTCATCATTCTGCTTGGAGGGATTATGTGCTGTTCCAGTTTTTCTACTTACACTAGACTTGAGGACATGGTCAGCTATCCCAAAAATAAGAGGACATATTATGATAATCATCCCTAATTTCCTATCAGCTTAATCTGAAGCCCTTTATAACTTATACTGTCTTATTATACTGATCTTATTTGAATCTGGTTTGTTAGATTGCTACTTTGTATTGACTGATTTTATTGAAATCTGTTATGATTGATAGCATCAAGTCTAAGAGTATAGGCAACTACACTGAAGATGACAAGATTCATTAAGATACCCACTCTGGTTTGATTATTACTTGCTTTTGAAGTCCTATAATGTCTCCAATGCTTTGTTTTTATTAATTTTGTTATATACTGCTGAGACATCATGGTAACCATTGTAGATCACCTTGTATTGTGGTTATATATGACTTTTTTGCTTCATGCTTTTCTAGGAATTGTTTTGTTTTATCATGCTTTGTTTTGTTTTTACCTCTAATACAGAAAGGATAGATATACATTTAGAGACCCATGCATGTGTAGAGCTTATAAACAGTTTACAAGGACCAACTATGTAATACATGTTGAAATGAACAACTACTTTGAAGAAAAAGAGACACTACAGTACCCAGTGGTGATTCCATAATGTCATGATGTGAAGTCCAACAAAATTATCATTCTTTGTTTAAAGTGATTTTAGCTTGTTTTGTTTTGTTTAAGTTCAACACACATGAAGGTATGGACAGCTGTTTTTAGGAGAATGAGACACACTATGACAGCCATTCTCGGCTTCCCTATTGTCTGCTCTTGAAGACCTGAAATGCCCTCCTCATCCTGCTCAGATCAATTCCATACTAGGTTGTTTCATGTGAATTCCCTGTATGTGACAATATGGACAACTATTTGGAAGAAAACAAGAGTCAATGTGATAAGAGAGTGAATATCTCCAATTGTCTAGTTTTGGAATTTATGTCCCTTACATTGTTTTCTTGTGATCCGCCTCTGATCTGTTTTGTTGTGTTTTAATTTTACCCTTTTGATACAATTGCATGTATATTTGAGTGGGTAAGATGGATGACCATATTGCTGTTTTTGACAGATCATGGAACAGAACTGTTAACAAACTCACTGTTTGAATGTCCACTTTACATGTTTTAACTTTATAATTTGAACAACTATTTCCAAGAAGTCAGTATGTAATTTGTCAAGTAATAATCTCTTAGGTTTTTTCTGTTGTTGTTGTTCTTTTCCTTTTTTCCTTGGAATCCTGTATTGTTGCTACCCTTTATTCTGCTTTGTTTTGTTTTCTTTTCTTTCTTCTCTTTAAATAAAATAAAAAAATTCAAACCACTTTTTATATAGCAACTTTACTAGTAATCAAGCTGGAATTGAAATTCCTTCCAGATTTTTTGTTTCTTTTGTAATTGGTTGGGAACGCAAAAAAGATAGGGATATTACTATTTATCAACCTTAAAAACTAACATATTTGTCTCAATAATGGTTTACATTAAGGAGTTAAGACAGAAAGATTGTTAAAAATGACCCTTATGTTTATAATGTGAATACCTGGTCACTGGCTCTCACAAACCAAGGAACCCTAGAAGAGACAAATTTTCTCGGTAATGTCTAAAGTGTCATTTTGACACAGTGGGTTTTAAATGCTTAAATCTCCACATGAAGTAGCAAGAGCTAGTAAGGTAGGATTCAGAGTGAATCTTTTCTTTTTTTTTTTGTACTGGTAATCTAACTCAGGACCAGGCAGGTACTGTGCTGCTGAGCTATATGCCAGGGCTCAGAATCAATCGTAGCAGGAATTTTGACATTAGACCAGGAAGACTGTTTTTCATGGCCAAATGATATCTTTCACAATTGTATTTCGAAACAGGTTAGGAAAACCCCATGCCAATTTTCCATGATGCAGAACTTCTCTGAGTCACTAGGAAAGAGGAAGGTA
Organism: Dolichotis patagonum; assembly: GCA_004027295.1. Classification (NCBI taxonomy): domain Eukaryota; kingdom Metazoa; phylum Chordata; class Mammalia; order Rodentia; family Caviidae; genus Dolichotis; species Dolichotis patagonum. Next base: position 49,793 of record PVJX010009449.1, read on the forward strand.
GCTAAGGAACCAGAGACAGCTCTGACATTCTTCCTCCCACTGGAGAGTTTAACTGTTCCTAAAGTCCCCCAAACACAGTTCTCTCACCAATCAGCTTAACCTTGTTATCTAATATTTAATCTTTTCTAAGTTTTAAGATTAAAATCTGGCATCATGGTTCTGACCCACTTAATGCCAGTTCTCTCCCATCCACTTAAATATAACTATCTCTGTACACCTCCCAGGAAAGAAAATTTCACAATATCAGAGCTTACTTACATTTGTTTAGATCATTTATATTTCAGTCTACATATTTCTCAATGGGTATCATCTTAAAATGGGAAAACTACAGTCTAGAGTAGGAATTCTGAAAGGTGATTCACTGTTTTGCTAGCACAAGGAAACTAGTAATCATCCAGCAAGAGCTTTACGCATACTGATATCTGGATTTCATTATTCTTGGAAATAAAGAAATGGGGGTAAGGAAGGGTGACACAGAATAGGTTCATGTTGATCATTATGTCATTTAAGGTCTTTCAAAACAGCTCCACAAGAAGTCTTCATCACTTAGTCCTGTCTCTGTGAAATGATTGTTATTCCTTGGTACGGTCTTAATTTTGTGGAGGTTCTGCTAGGACACCAGGTGGCTAAGGTTTAGGGCAATGACAGACTTCTGGAAGCTCATCGTTAGTCTAAAGGCCCTAAAAAGCTCTTATCTTGAAATCCTTCATCTTAATGTGAAATGAAATAAGTTATATAAACTTAGGGCTAATGAACTTAGTGTTACCAGCTTTGGAAAGACACCATCTAAACCATTACCATGCCCAGAAGCGGAGCTGAACAAGGAACTAAAGTGTTAGGTAATAAAACAGGCAAACACAAAACAAAGGGCAAGCTTTTTTTCTCTCTCTCTTTTAGTTATCTATTGGCCATCTGACAAGTTAAAAGTCTACTGTATGTATATATTTGTGTGTATTTAAATGTTGTTTTTATTTTTTAGCAATAAACAGCTTTTTAGCCCTTATGATCTCAGAAGAAAACATAAATCAGTCTTTTAATAAGTAACAGGCTAAGGGCGCAGGACTTTATTTTTCCTAGAGATTAGTGGTCTTTGTCTCATTAATTACAAAAATTTTCTTTATGTAAGGGAAAGTGTTCACAGTTTATTAATTTTTAAACCATAAAATGATCCCTTTCTTCTTTGGCAAGAATATGCACTGATGTCTCTCAGTTCCTCATTTAATGTCTCCATTAATATAATAATTCCTTAAACTAATCTGATATATATTTCTTTTAACTTAAATATGGATTTCCTAGTCTGCTTTCCCTTGAGTAATGAAATATTTATTCTGAAACTCAATTCTCTAAAGCATTTGAGCATAAAAAATAAAATAGAGCCAAGTTTAATGATGATATAGTTTCTATTACACAGAAGTCTGATTTTTTTAATAGTAAAAAAATTCTCTTTGTCTAAATCAACATTTTCTCACTAAACATGACAATACAGATTGTTCTCTCTTGTTCTGAGGCAGAGAGTTAGACATTAACAAGTCCAAAGGACAAGGAGAACGGCTTTCCAAAATAACATCCATTTCCAGTTAGTGAAAGAAGGATTTCTTTATATAATACAATTATAATCATTTATTAGGTCTTAGACCTAAAATGATTCCACAGATTATAATGATATCTTAAGGTTAGATATCATGTACATTTCTTCTTATTCTGAGCCACCTGCCATTTAACTATAGAACAAGATATACTGCACTTCTGTTTGCCATATCCTGCAGCCCAGTAATACCAGCAAGGGATGTGGTCTTTAAAACCCCTTCTCTTGGTGTGGGATCTGGTTTTAATTAAGAACTTACTTTTCTTGAATTGTCTTTTGTTAATCAAATACATGATTAAAGCCCCTGAGAAAACACTGACCATCAAAAAGCAACGGAAAGACATTTGCAATTCCAAAGTGACTTCTAAGTAAAAATATTGGTAAGGATCACAATACCCTAAACCTCAGGAGAAACTAGTGGGTACATAAAAAGATACCCAAACTTGCATATAGGGTTGACTGTTTTAGGTTACTGCCTGCCTTCTCACTTGCAGGAATACTTTGCAATACATTGTAGCTATATTTTTTCATTACCTATGTGTTTTAGCTGAATATTTTCATCAAGACCCCAAAGAAACAAGGACCAAGGAAGTGAAGGGCTGCCCCCCCATATGAGTACTGAACTCTCCTGTAACATCTCTTTGGTGTCATGACTGTTATTGCTAAGTCAGTAAGTTTTAAAATTAGACTCTCCATGCTCTCTCACCATGTATCTCAGGTTAAGACTATGAGGCTTCATTTTTCTTGTGTTTACTTTACACTGCAACAGTCCACAGGATTGGAATTTTTCCCACGTATGCAAGAATTTATGCTTTGGGTAAGGTAACTTGTCACCAGTATGATGCTCATGGCTGTTGTGTTTATGAAGCTTGCTGCCTACTTTATTTCCACTGCACTTATTTGGTATTATATAGGGGTCTATGCATCAGTTTTTTTCATTTTTGTTATTTCCTTCACCACTTTCTAGAATAATGAGGCTTTGTTTAAAAAATGGCATACTATTATTAACTCTGCTAACTGTGCCGTGGTAATCCTGCTTTCAGAGTGTTTTTGCTTCTGTAGAGAGAATTTATTAAGTCTGTTAATGTGCTAGCAGATTCAAAGATTGTTATAATGCTTGTATACATATATTACATAGATGGTTTAAAATAGTCAATATATTGGGACACTAGTGTCAGACCCCTGTCTTTACAAGATATTTTACAATAGCAATATGTTCTTTTCTTTATGAGGGGAATACTGAGTTGTCTGTTAGTTACAAAAAAGATGGGTAGTAGAGAAGAAGCCAAACCCTAACCTCTTGCTTCCAGGACTTCAGTAGAACACATTACACTTGATTTCTAGGCCATAGGCAGAGAAAAAGTGATGATGTTTTGCTCTCCCACAAGTTTACTTTCTGACTCACAGATGGTGATTCTTAGTAGGTTTTTATTAGTTTGCATTCTGGATGTATTCTATGAGTGTATTCCAGTTATATCAGTTTATGTGTTAGAAAATAAATGTCAGACCTTCCTTCCCCCTATGGGTGTTTCATAGAATACAAGCTAGTGTCCTGAGTCTCTGTTAGCTCCAAGGCAAATACAAAGGTCAGTGGTGGTGGCTGACCAATCTCCAGATCCAGGATTCAGGCAAGACAGGTCATATATGATTCCTAGGCCTTAAATGGAGATAAAACAGATGCCAGTTCATCTTCCTACCAGTTTATTTACTTTTTTTTCAGTAACTAGACACTTTTTTTAGCTGGTGTTCTTCTCTTTCCTATGAGCTGGATAATTCCTATTACTCACCTCTCTGATGCATCCTATATAGTCACGACATATTCCTGAGACAATGAAGAAGAGAGAATTATGGCACTATGCTCCAGTTAATTAACTTTTGTATAAAGACATCAAAGTGGTCAAATTGTCTTATGTACAAGCTTTCTCCACTTTATTGCAAAATCATGAATTATGCACCCAGTGTAAATTAGACCCAGGTATGATAGCACTCCTTAATCAGATGGATGTCCTTTGTTTAAGTGATCTATCTTCTCTTGAGTCACTTCCTAACAACAGAAATAACCATGATGCTCAGAACTCAGGCAACAACTACTTCTCCTTACTTCAGGTCCCCAGTGAATGCTACAGTGCCACCAGCACACTTGTGCCCTCTTCAAGAAGTATTAAGTTGATTCAGACCAATTAGAGGTCAACAACATTTCTTTATGCAGAATCTTAGACAAATTTAGTAAGACTTGGTAGTTTTTCAGGTGGCCCTGAACAACAAATACAAGGTTTCTCAATATGCTCATGTTATAAAGCATCTTGGAAGGATGTCAGCAATATTTTGGAACAGACTATTACAGATGCAGAAAAATCCCATGTACCTGCAGGAGCCATATGTTACAGTAAATGATTACATACATTTAACAAGGATGTAGTCATAGATGTCCCTAACTGAGATTATAATGACCTTGATAATATGTAAAAATACAGATATTTTAAAATTGAGATTCTAGATGTACTAAAAGCCAATAAAGTCATTTTAGTTAACCTCAGTAAACTGGTTAACATTGATCAGCCCCTAAATGGAAAGCCAATGGTATTTCTTGAATGACGAAAGGAAGCTGTGCAAGAGGATACTATTATCACACGCCCCCCCACACACCTACTCTAGTGAGGACTGATTCCTTTTTAGAGACAGATTTCTAAAGCATTTTTTTTTTTGGTACCAGGGATCGAATTTGTGACCTTGAGCTTGCCAGGCAGGAGCTTATGCTGCCAAATCCCTGGCCCAGAGATAGATTTCTTATCCAGTCAGTTCCAGATATTAGGAGGACATTGTCTTCAGAAAATACCTTCAAAACCTGGAACTTCCACTGATAGCCTATTAAATGCTGCTCATTCTGGTTTTCTTTTTCTTTCTCTCTTTTTTCAACCAGGTTATACTGGAGGAGCAAACAGAGGAAAATGAGGCTAAGATTAAATTTGAGCTAGAAGATATAAAGCATGTAGAGTTTCTTGCTGCATGGCAAGGTGCCCCATGTTACTTGTTGGCTCTTTCCGCAAGGGTGGTGAGTTAATCAGTAAGCGTGTTGTCTTCTGGCAAATGGGCCACAGGAAGATAAATTGCCTTAATGAAGTTCAGTCTCCTAAGTCAACTTGCCCTAAATGTAGCAAAACAGAATGCTAAAGGACTTACTGTCCTGCAGACCAAAGGAGCCCATGTCTGGCTCCCCAGATGGTGTCCTTGGAGGAGGACCATAACTTGAGACAGCCTCCAGCCTGGCCATCAGCATCAGTGACGTGGACCTTGGGAACCATGGGATGTCACTGGTAAAGGCTTCCTTCTCAAGAGTGATGTCTCTCTCTCTGTTCTTACTTCTAATTTTGGCTCCTGACTCTTGTCAGGTTATGGGCATCAATGGGACTCTGATGATCAAGCATTTTACACATTCTCTGTGTAGTTTATGGCATAACTTTCTCCTTACCAAGGTTTCCTTGTATTGTTTGAATGTCCTGTCCCTTCATTGGGTAAGACTCAAGTACAAAGATGGGGCACAGAACATTTTTGACTCATCTAACAGCTCCACATTTAGAACAATGGATGCCTCCCCTAGGGATTCTTAGAATGATTTTGTCTTCAGGACCTTTCTACTATGTGCAGATGAGGGCCACTGACATACTTGAGAAGGTTATTCTTTCCACTTCTGTGGTGATTAAGCTAAAAGATTCTTATTCCCTTCTATCCAATAAACAATATCTCCTTCATCCCGAAGCCTAAACTGGGTTGGGGCCTCTAATAAAGAAACTTTTTCACTATAGAGTTCTAGTGTTTTGTTCAGATACCGTTTAACACTCTAATCTTAGCAACCAAGACACCCAATGGAGATAGTTGTGTAGTGTAAAAATCTCCATTCTGTAAATGCTGCATTTATTTCTATATATTTGGTAGTCCCTAATCCCTTGATCTGATCCTTCTGGAACATAGACCCAGATTATAAGACACTTCGTTTTGCATTCTAGTAACTCCTGAGTCCCATTCATTTTTGCTTTTGAGTGAACTGATGCCTGAATTGGAGCCAGAAACTTACCTGGGCTCTTTTTCCCCTGGGATTCAAGGACAGTTCCCATAGTTTTGGACATGTTTTAGCAAGGGACTTAAGTGGCCTAATCTAATGAATGAGAATATCACACAATATGTAGATGATCTTTATCTATTCCCCTCTGTAACAAAGGTTCAAAATCATTTGCTTCAGACTTTTAACTTCTTGGATGACAGAAAATACTGAGTTTCAAAGTCTAAGGCCCAATTAACTTCCAAAAATACTTAGGGTTTGTTTTATCCTCAGGGCACTAAAGTCTTTCAGTATCACATGTCCAGACCATCCAAGCAATTCTAGCCTCCAACATCAGAAAGCTACTTCTGGCTTTCCTAGGATTAACAGGCAATTTGGCTACAGACCCCTGGATACAGCCTAATGACTATGCCTCCATTTGAGTTCCTAGAGGAAAATAATGATCAAATAGCTTTCCTAGGATCAGGAATAATAGCAGACTTGTGACAAATTCAAATCTTCTCTCCTTAAGGCCACTGCTTAGGAAATGCCAAAATTCGACAAACCAGTTTTAAGTAATAGAGCAACTAAACATCATGATGTGGCTTCAGGGATCCTTACCTAGGACTTAGGATCTATTAAAAGTCCTTTAGGGTACTTATCAAAGTAATTACTTACACACAGTAGCCAGCAACGACCAAAACGTATCAAGGCAAAAGTGGCATCTGCTCTTTTAGAGAGAAATCCTTTAAGATTACTTTGATATCTCTACTATCTATATTTCTTATCAAGTGAGTTGATAAAGAATCTTATGAAAGATATCATCTCAATCCTGTTACTTTCTTGTCTGCTCCTGACCTAGAAGGTCCGACTAGAAGAGAAGCAATACTGAGATTGCCCTTGATTGTCTTGACCTTGTTAATCTAACTTGTACTAACCAACCAGAACTATAGGACAGCCTCCTAATAATTCAGATGTAATCTGGTTTACTGATTGTGGTGTCTATGGAAGAAATAGCAAATGATAACTTTAATATGCTATTTATTATGGCAAATATCTAGATGTACCCCCAGAACCTCACTTTATCATAGGTGCGGCTTAGGGGAGGTGACTGGATCCTGGCTGTGTGACACTGGATTAGTCCCCTGATGGGTTATACCTAGCTGTGATGTTGGAAGCTGAAGCCTGGCGAGAGTAGTGGATCACTGGGTGTGACCTGGAATGGTAAATACCCTTCCAGTTCCCTTGATTTTCGACCTGTTTCTTTCCTGTCATGCTTTTTCTCCTCTGCCATGCTGCTCTACCTGGGAGCCAGCCAGCCATAGACTGAAACCTCTACAAACTATGAGCCAAAATAAATCTTTCCTACTTTAAATTGTGGGTGCTTGACATTTTCTTACAGTAAGAAGGAAGTAACTGTTGTTTCTGTCAGTGTAAGACACCATTGTTCCTGTTAAATACACAATTGAGACCCATTCTTCGCTTTCAGGAACATCATCATAGCTGGTCGCATTGATTGCATTGACTCACAACTTAGAGTTCAGTAAGAGCAAATAATGCACGATATATATTAATTCCAAATATGCTGTTTTAGTGCCATGTGCTTAGGCTGAGTCTTTTTTCCATTTGGTTACAGGTAGCTGAGCTAGTTGAAATATTATAGGCAGTGAGACAGGGTTAGGCCATCAAGGAAGCCGGCATAGAGGATCAAATGTCTTGGAGGAGTCACACACCTCTTGCTGTGGGCCAGATCTCAAGACAGAATGCAAAACAAATGTAAACACACTCTTAAGTATAAATTTTAGGGATTGGTATGGATTATTTTGAGAAGCCAAGTCACCATCCCTACCCCCTATAGGAAGAGCCACTGATCCTTAAAGAATACTCACTTGCTAAGTGACTCACTTCCCCATTTGTCCCTAATTTAGTCAATTTTATCTGAACAATTAAACTTATTGGTTGACCATAGTTCTGTCCCACCTCATGCCTGACTGCCTTGCGAGTTCCCAGTTTTCCCCACGTTAGCCCCCTCTCACCTCATGGTTTTACTCTAGAAAAATCCCTTAAAAATGCAAGCACAAGTAAAACCCTTTAAAAAAAGAGGAGTTAATATTGAGGCAATCCCCCATAGACAAAATTTAGTCAATCACTCATATGTCATTAAGTCTTCATAAATGGTCAGGGACACTCCAGAACTCTCTCACTAGCAGATCCCTGTTCTTCTTGATGCCACCTTCCCCTCTCCTGACCTTTCTCCCTTTTTAGAGCACTGAGTCTTCTAGATTTGCTTTACCTGAGCCTGGGAGCATTTCCTTGATCATGACCTCACACAAAAGAAGAGAGATGGAGAATGAGAATATTCCCGGAGAGTGGTTTCTCACTGGGGGGATGAAAACTCCCCATGTATGTCTCTTCATTTGTATCATTTAAAAACTTATTTACAATAAACCTGTAATTATAAGCATTTCTGTCAGGTTTTTTTGAGACATTCAAATTAATCAAACACAGGAGATTATGTATAGCTCCCAATTTATTGCCAGTCACTCAAGCACAGATATAATCTGGGGCTTGTAATTTACCTGTAATGGGTAGGTACAATTTTTGGAATCCAGTACTACATCTAAAGTCATAGGTCGGTGATACAATTCAGCATCACAGTGCCTGCCTGGCAAGGGTAAGTTTCTGAGTTCAATTCCCATTACCAAAAAGCAAAGTAAAACAAGAATTAATATAAATAAAAATAAAATGATGTTACTGGGTTAGTTTCACATGAAATTGAAGAATGAAATCACCAGTAGGAGAGACAAGTTGCACACATGGAAGATTATTATGAAAGAGAAGATAAAGAAAAAACTCCTGCTGGTGGCGAAGTGTCCTAGATGGATGGTCAAGAAGTTTATGAAACAGCAGAAAGTCAGAATATACTCAGTGTCTGGTGGTCACCTATCACAGGTGGCCTTCTAGTTTTAAAATAACCAAAGCAGAGTTCAAAAATCCAGTTACTCAGTGTTTTTCAATTCCTGGAAAACCAGCCTGTATGCAAGGAGGAGTTTGTTTATTCCATGCAGTTCATCCACTTGAGGAATTCCTATCTGGGGGCATAGTCTTTTAAAATATCATTTACCCTTTCTTTTTTGAGAATTGAGGTCTCCAAGCACAATGTAGATGGTATTCAATTTGGAGGGCTTCAAATATTTACTGCGCAATGGTAGTTTTACCGAAGGGTGATTTATTAGACTGTTTAATATTTTTTTCTTCTTTTGTAGTTTTAAAAACAAAACAGAAAAGGATAAAATGATACAGAATTTTTAAAAAAATTAGCAGGAAATTAATACTAGCGACTCCTTGTGAGTCTGAATCTGGAAATAATTTTGAGTTTAAAGTCTGTGTGATCTCCCAAAGCCTTTTTGTTCTGCAAGGGAAATATCCACTCAGATGTATCTCCTTAGTTTGGGGCATATGGGTGAAATCTATTTGCTATTTCTCCCTTAATGTGCCCCACTTAGTTATGTACTGGGGGATTAGTTCCTTCTACTAGGAGTGTTATTTCTTTGGCATATCTTTCAGGCTCCCACAACCTGTTGAACCATCTGAAGGAATCCCTTCTCCATAAATAATCTCTGAGCTATTTAGTAAATTTTTTTCTTTCCTGAGCCTGGTGACTAGCATTAGTGATTTTCATTGGAGAGTCACAGGTATAAGTAGTTTCTCACCTTTCATCTGGAACCATCCAGAAAGGAGGAGCTGCCCTCACTGCAACAGGGCTATTCTATTCCTGCACTGGTGTGAATAAGATTGGCATCTCCTACAAGATTTTCCAAAATAACAGTGCAATAGTGGAACTCTGGAAGAAATGGCTCTTAAGCTGCTCCTTTGGCCACCAGGTTAGACATCTGTTTCCCATCTGTTCCCTTTTGTTAACCCAAGCAATGTGTGATTGCTACTTCAGACTGGAGACAGAAAGAGTCTCAGTCTCCTTTTGGTATTTAATGGGGGCCTGGGGTGTTGGCTGATAGGAAAAGTCTTTCCTTTAATATGATTGTATTGGCATGTAGCAACAAAAAGACATATTTAGAGTTGATATAAATGTGACTATTTGTCCCTTGCTTATCACTAGCACTCTGGTAAGACCTATGAGTTCTGCAAGTTGGGTAAAAGTTCTGGGAGCAAGGAGAGAATTCTCAGTTGTGTCACTAAGGTCACATACGTCCTTGTTTACATACTCCCTCCTTTATAAAGGAGCTCCCTTCAGAGAAAAAAAGAAGCAAGTCTGGGCTTTTTGGAGATGTAGCCTTATGGTCCTCCCTAGCAGCATATGTGTGGAGGATCTTTTGTCTACAGTCATTGTCTGAGGTTTCATTTTCTTCTAGGAGGAAGACAGCAGTGTTAAAAGAGGAGCAGATCTTTAGTTGAATATCTGATCCCTCAAAAAAGGGAGGGAGGGTGATGCTTGTGAAGTTGATTGTCAGAAAGCTATTAGTTTCCCTTTGATAAGAGGAGTCCAGGCAAATTGTGCAGGTTAACAACAAGTCCTTTCTTAAAATAATTTGCAAGACACTGGACCTATGGGGGTTATAGCTGCTGCTGATCGTGACCAAGGTGGCTAAACTTTGGCTACTGTACCTACCTGTGATCTGAAGTATTACACCGGTTGTTGTGTGGTGATGGGTTAGGACTCCCAAAGCCGTTACATTTCTCTTAGAAATATTCCACAGAAACACCCCAGTATGGTGCATGGAGATGGGTGCATTTGAGTCTCTTAATGTGTAACTGGGCCTCAGGTTTCCATATTACAATGTGGTTGCTTAAGTCTCCTTGATTAACTGGTATGAGACTGTGATTTTGTCATCCAGGGATCCTTAAGTGACAAAAATCAGCAATGCCAAAGAATTCCCTTTATTGTTTTATGGTTCTGGAGAGTATAAAGGAGAAAATGGATTTCATGCATTTCTCTCTTAAACTTCAAAGGTGTATGGAAAAGATTAGGCAAAGATATTTGACAGAGAAGCAGCAAAGTTTCACCTTCGACTGAAAAACTATTTGCTTTCTTTGCCAGGAAATCTAACAGGACCTGAGTGACCAGATGTGAGATTTTTCTCCAAGAGGGAACAAAGAAAAATTTCATCCACATATTGAGTAACTTTAATTTGCCAGCAGTAAAAGTGGGGTAGATTTCTTGATAGGGCCTATTTAAATAGAGGTGGCTGTCTCTGAACACTTGGGGCAGGGTCATGCATGTGGCTGAGAGGAATGGTCAGAGGGGTCCTCAAATGCAAAAAGAAGTTTCACATCAGAATGTAAATTTTTACTTAGGAAGGCATCCTTTAAATCAAGACTAACCATTTGGTGTCCTCTGAAATCTGAGATAATAAAGTATGATGCTCAGCTATCACTGTGTGTAGTTGAACCACAACCTCTTTACTAACTGGAGATCTTAAATTAATCTAAATTCCCTATTGGATTTTTTGGTATATTGCAGGAACCCTTAGAGAGTTTTATAAGACTATGTGATTTTAGGCTACCTGCTATGACCATTTCTGGCCCAAGGTTTTCCTCTGTTTAGGAAAGGAGGTTGGATTCATAGGGTGGATTTGTACTGGACTACCTTGTATCTCCCATCCTGTTTTTCTTTGTGTGACCCATAGTTCTAATTAATTTCTGCTTCCATGAGTGGCAAGCAGAGTAGTTATCCTACAGATATGACAATAAATATGACAATTTGATTGGGTGATGATGTCTCTCCAAGAATGTATGTACGTGAAAAAAAAGTATTCCTAATTACAGCTTAGAGGTTGCAAAAAGTATCTTGTCGTAGGTCATCCAGACATACCTCTAATTGTTGAACTAATGGAAAAGGGGGCCCAGGACTAGAGAGAAAAATCTAAAAAGCTTGCTTAGGTATCTAGAAGGAGGTCAACTTCACCCACTCAACAGCTGAAATGCATGGAGGTTCTTAAGTGCAGGTGAGAGTTTAAGTGGTGGGAGCCAGGAAGGGGTGTCTTAGTACTCTGCAGTCCTGTGATACTGGACCATTTGGGATGAGAAGTTTTACCTCAGAGCCCTGCATCTCTGAAGGCAATACAACTTCTAGTGGTATCCTTTGCATACAGCACAAAGTTTAGGATGTTTTTTGTTCTCCTGGATGTAGTCTTGATTCAAGTGTCTTGAACACTCAAAATTACAAGTCATCATGGAGTCTCAGGATCCCTGAGACTTGATATAGCTCATTGAAGTGCTGCCACAGAGATGACTGTCTTTCTTTCTTGTCTCTGTGGTCTTCTCCTGATCCTCAATGTAAAACACTTGTGGCAAACTTCAGGAAGATTGTCTGTCTGGTCTTACAGTTAGCTTTTGTAATTTTCTTTGGATATTAGGAGTTGATTGAGTAATTAACCTATGCATTAGTATAAGTTGGCTCTCCAATGCATCAGGTATGTTTAACTAAAGCCTAAACAGCACTTGCAGTCAGTCATCTGAGTCTTTGTTTATGTCTCTGTATAACGTCAAATCTGTACTGAAGTCCTCTAAAATTGCTCCTGGATTTTCTGCAAAGGAATCTATAGTATACAGCCAGAAGCAATGTCCCCATTGGATTAATCTAACTGAATGAAGACTATTTCAATTGAATTCTGACCTTAACTACCTTAACATGT